>VMBQ01006119.1:0-53892 GCA_007657795.1 Dreissena rostriformis | reverse complement strand
AAAACAAGGCACGAATGTGCGTCATCGTTTCAGATGTGTTATTATATTGAAAATGCAAACAATACAACAAAACAGCAAAGACAAAACATTTTCTTTTTCAAACATTTTGGTCATATACTTATACACACACTTATATCCTTAAAAGCGTCGCGGTACGCTACACCTAAACAACATAAGTAACATCATACATATGTGGTAACACTTACTGTGCAGTGACCTTTCCCTGGAACTCTTTGTCGGTAAGGCGTCCGAAAGGTGGCAGCACTAGTGTTACCTCGAACTTAGGGAGGACTAAAATTATGGATTATTTCTTTAAGGGTATATCGCATTTCACTTTAACAAACATATAGCATAATACTGTTTAATGTATAGGCTCCATTTAATTAGTAAAATAATTAGTGTATCTATTTATTCAAAATGTCTACATTTCTTAATTTTCTTTTGAATTGAAAATACGTTTTAAGATCAATTCGCACAACTATAAACATGAACCAGATGCGCATGGGATAATTGTATTCGTTTGAAATATTATGAATTACCAATTAAATACATTCAGCGAGCAATTTCTAAAACAAGTCAGGTCATGCATATATATTTATCAACATCAACCATTGCACAAAACAGTCACAAGACATTGTACTGTAACCACAAGCCAAGAACACGAAAGATGGCACAGATGTGACATGTTGTTGCTTTTATTTATTGTACTATTTACTAAGTCGTTAAAACACGTTACAACGTCGTAGGACATAGCACTAATTCTTGGGAACAACGAAGCTAATCTTGTTAAACCGGACACCGTAACCCAAGAAGCGCATGAACTATGTGTCATAAACTTGTAGTCGATCTTACTAACAAATACTGCTAAATATAAAATCAGAAACATATTACAGCGAATCTATACAAGCAGACGCATGTTAAGAAAGTGCCACTCCAAATCAGCTAAGATATCACTATTTTGAAAATGTATAACACAATAATGCATAAATTCGCAGTCACGATGTAGCGTCGTAAGAATACCTTGAATCCATTACCGTGTAACCATGAAAGATTTACTCACCATATTCATCAACTGTGATTGATTTCTCTGTCTGTTCTTTCTGAAAGCGTAACATCAATTACATATTTCTATCTCAACAACAGTTTTTGTCTGGTGTATAGTGTGGATGTTGACGACAGGTGTTACAAAGGTTGATTGATGACTGCATGTCTTAAGTATTGTATTGCGTTTGTTTTTAATGTTCATTCTTGTTAAACATTAATGATATTTTTACGAGCAGCTTTGGGTGATGTGTGTCGATTGTAGCAGTTGAATGATGGGATCGTTATTATTCCAAAATTACCAACCTTATTAATACCGTTATATAAAGCAATTACGATTTGCGTTTTAAATAAATGTCTGGCGCTTTGTTGCAAGAAACGATCAATGAGATCATTTAAACATAAACACAATATGGGACCTAAACTATATTAAATAATTATAAATGCAAAAATAATTAAACATATCACTGACTATATTTAACAAAGCAAATAGCCTTCATTTAAACCATACATAAAGGCATCGTTGCATTGTGACGTACCCCTTGTTTGACCTTGATCTTCCAGTCTCCAAGGATCGGAGCGTCCGACATGACCATTTGGGACTCGAACACGCCTCCTGCTGCTCGTAGGTCCGCCTCCGTTACAGACCATTGGTTAATCTTGTTTCCGGCTGGATCCTATTACATGGATATGGATATGAAATATGGACATAGCTGAATGACTATTACTTGTTTAAAAGCTTCAAATTAATTCTTAATACATGTGTTATTGAGTGAAAATAACCTGTATTTTTACAATATGGTAACTGAAAACAGCGATATCAATATTTAATTTGTTTTAAAACCTTTAATGCACTACATTTTAATAATGTTTAGAATCCAACTTAGTTCTTGTTTATTGTGTACGTCCCATTTAGACTCACTAAAATTAAATTTGTATTACAATAAGTACCCTGTTTTACATTTGTTTCAAAATATAATGTTAATTTTCTCATTAATAACATGTATAACGTGAATACCTGACTTTACTCAAGCAGAACCATATGCGAAAACATCACAAACATAATTATAATCAAGGCAATGTCAAACTTAACTTGCAAAAATCGCATACGTACATACAGATCCACGAACATTGGGTCGAACGTTACTTTTAGATCCGACCTCATACCAAATATTCTAAAGTGAACTGAAATTACAAAGAAAACAGTTTAGTGTAGTTCCTTCATTATTTGTTTCTGATGAGATCAACATAATCTAAACCAGAAAGGAAGAATGAAAACAAGTTTTTAAAAAAAAGCGATAAAAGTACAATACTGGCATAACATTTCAGTTTCAAAGTAGTAAACAATGTAAGCATAAGAGATTTGTGCAATATATTTAGACTTGAGATATGCATATCATTAAAAAATAGACCCTTTTTAATCGAAATATAAATAGTGAATATTTGAACATCTTGAATACCAGCGCAAAAAGATTCCATACTAACTTGTCTGTCCAGGTTTGTAAATGGCCTTGTCCGTCTGCACAAATATAGACTGACTCTTGCCATGGTACGAAAGCTGGGAGGTGTTGGAGAACTGAAGACCCCCTGAACCCTTTATACGGAGCTGATACCGGTCGTCGGGAAGAGTGTCAGGGATCTGAAATCAGGTAATAACTAATTACATTTTCGAAAACTGAATTGCGATAAGTGCAAATTACATCAGTGCATCTACAAGACGGTAAAATAAAAGTAGATCTGATGTTCTGAAATGGGTCAGGCAAAATAACATCCGAACACATAAAATGGAGTAATTGAACGGATATCGGAGTCTGTTAATGGGATTAGAAAAAAAAACACAAGAGGCCTGAAACATAAAGTGGTTCAGGGCAAATTACATCGGAGGATCTGATTCCATATTCAATAACAAATTACATCGGGACACTTAAATGGGTAATAAATAAGTTTAGACAAAAACATTGTTATCGATCATTTCACAATTATTTGCCATTCCAAATTCTTATTGACCATTCTATTAAAAATTAGGGCTAGGCCATGGAACAAAACCAACCTTAAGAACAAGTATTTGGGGTTCTTTTCCGGATATTGTGGCCTGTACCATGCTGATTGGCTCTGGTGGGGGCGGGGCCATGGTTGTTGTTGTCGTTTCGTCAGGTGGTTCCCAGAATCCACCTTCCTTCTCAGTAGATTTCTCGAGATACGCAATAACCGTTACTGGGGTAGCGGTGTCTGCAAGAAGCTTCCCTTGAATCGTGAGGTCATTTCCGGGTCGAATTGTTTTTGGAGCGATGAATAGATAGGAACTGAAACAAGTTGCATCTTAACAACTGTATTTTTGTCAAGCAAAGATTATGGTCATTTTATTCCATTTTTTGTGACAAATGATAGAAATCAGAAACAACCTTATACCAGAAGATTATTCTTTAAAGTTCGATATTTAAATAAAATAAGCGTATGCAACGAAATTGAAACATGAGCCGTAATGTGTCTTAACAATATTGTATTTTATTTCTAAGTTTAAATTTATTGCCTTGAGCTTTAAATTTAAAACCAGTATGTGGTCAATTGATTACATTTCAAAGATTCCGAGTTTTATAGTTCACGGACTAAGTACAGGTAATTCAAGAACTAGTATGACGATTATTAATCGTTTTTCAACAAAACTTTCGTGGCAGATGGCAGACTGCGAGCCATCTTATGATTTATTGCCTCGATCAATGACTTGACATAAATAATGGTCCGACTTGGTTCAACTTAAACACTCAAGTCGCATTTCACATATATAATGGGAACATACATGTCTTTAATAATTGTGATTTATTCTGACAGATTTATTACGGCAGGGTAAGATTCGCGCTTATGCTTTTGTTTTCATTGTTGTTTTGGTATTTGCTAACATTGTCTAATAATCTTAGATATCAACATGGAACGTATGTGCATGTTACATAATTGAAAAAATAATATCCCAATATACTGTTGTAGTTCTAGATAATATGATTAATTAATACAGTTAATTAAATTATTATTTACGACAGTTGAGTATTTTCTGTATACATATTAAAATGGTAAGTGAGTATTCTATTGCAATTTAATAGAAAGTTAAAATTGTTTCATAACACTCAACTCACTTCTCTGCGATCACAGACGATATAACGACTGTCAAACAGAAGCAGACGACAACTTGGGTAAGGGCTCTTCGCGCGGCCATCGTTCCTGAAACAAAATATCAACGTTTAGAAGCTAATAATAAAGCTGTTCTTACAACCTGCAATCATGAACCTGAAACCACAAGACCACGGATCCGCTCATGAACTTTGCTTGTGCGTTTTTATCATAACAATGCAGTCAATTCAAATTTATGATCAACTGTTCTAAGAACTTCCTTTGATTAATGTTTACACTTTTAAAGTTGAAACCTAGATAGGAATTATACTAAAATACCAAATGCGTACAGTGAGGTCAGGAACAACGTTATGTTTTATCGTGCGATAAATATTTGTAACATGTACGACAAACACAATTCATATACAAATATGTTTACACTAAATGTAAGTGTTTAGGAAAATTCAATTATATTGCATTTAAAACAATATAAAACTAATTGAACAATAACAGATTAATAATCAATTAAATAAGAAAAGACCATAAATGATTTATAAAACAAAATTATAATATATGTTAACATCTAGCTAGCAATTTTTTCCCATAGCCGTCAATATAAATCGACAGAAAACTGCCGGCCAAGTAGAAATAACAATTTTCTATCATGTATATAGATAATAAAGTTTAGAGCTAGAGATTAATAACACATGTGCATCGATTATAAATCAGCATTCAATTTACCTTCAAGAGAACGTCTATATCACATTAATTTAAAAGCAAGATGGTTTGTTTATTCTATTTTCCTACGTTGATGTCGGTTTTCTGCTTGCATTATTATTATTATTATTATAATAATTATTATTATTATTATTATTATTATTATTATTATTATTTTTTTTATTATTATTATTATTATTATTATTATTATNTTAAAGCGGGACTGTACGATTTTTACATGTGTTAAATTTTAATATATTGATTAAATTATGTTACGATGACTCAAAATAGGCAATACAAATTATACTTTGAAGACGAATTTCATAAAATGCAGCAAAGACAAGTTAGCGCTGGTTAAAGCCGATGCCGACACTTTTACTCGTATTTGTAAGGAAACAAAATTGTGTCTTTGTGTCGTATGAACGAATCTGCACTAAAGCTAAATTTAGATTCACATTGTACATGCATGTTATATATGCTGGCGAATTTGGCTGTACAGCCATTTTCGAATTCCGATTTAAATATCTGGCTTTTTTCGCATTTTTCGAAACATGTTCTTCTTAACTTTTATTTTAATTTATATTGCAATATATGTATAATAAGTTTTTTCACACATTTATAAAAAATCATAAATATTTGACAAAATCTTATAGTCTCACTTTAAAGAAATCTTTTATTTGTACAACTTACAACTTAAATGCATGTATGTACATATGTGTATATAATCTTTACGCGACCAATATGATTCTTAGCTGTGCGTATTTGTACTCACGTTGACATTATCTATTTGTAAAATAACAAAACACTGTAAAGTTTACGTCAATAAACATGTCGGTCTGTCTTTAGCGCTTGTTGTTTAACGTTCGTGAAGCGGCGTTGCGTTCAAGTGTTGTGATATATTACGATCGACAACAGACATGATTAATCAATTTAACGCGCATAGCCCTGGGCCATTGTCTGTCGGGAACGCAAATATTTATTTGAAAACATCATGGCGACTCGTTAGTGAAAAGTTTTGTTTTCCATTCTATTCTAATTAATGTTAATGTATTTTTTTTTTAAACAGGACACATATTGTTCAACCTCTTTAGCGGTGTTACATTAAAAGATGTGTTCTGATTTAATTACCATATTGTCACTGTTATTGTGTTTTGTTAACAATATCACGTGGCAACAATGTATATTGAATATTCGCACACGTTATAGAGTATATAGTATATTCAAATAATACTATACTTAAAAGGCATACATATAAAAGAACAGCTAATCCCGGAACATAACTAATAACAACATACCGGTTATAGAGGACAGCATTATAAAGCACATTCAGCAAATAAACACGTGAATGCGTAATTAATCTCGACATTTTGAAATGTGTATTATAATTGGTAATATGTATGGTTGTAACAATATTATATTTTATTAAAGGCAAGTGTACCTCTGTTAATAAAATCTCTATCATTAGCATAACACATCTTGTATAATATTTTAAGCTAGAAATAGATAAATGAATATCGAAATTGATATGAGCTGAATTGTTGGTGAATAATTATTATTAAAGTTTAAATGAAAACCCATAGTGTAAGTCCCCCACCAAAAACTACACCAAATATCATTAACACTCGTACAAGTCCTCATGCTATAGAAAAATCAAGAAAAATGTTATTAAATGTCAACGTTGCAGTTTTTTTTACATAGCACATACCTAAAGCCTAGTTGTACACCGGTGTAAGTCCACTTTAACGTAGCAAACTGGAGCAATATCTTATAAACACTTCTCCTCTATCCTCTATCGTAATACCTTTTATACTTTATATAGTTTTGTTTAACGCTCTAAACACTGTTACAATCTAGCTTATGCATACGTTACTACTGTTAAACGTTAGGTATATATAGGCATGTATTTAACGAGCAACGCATGAGTAAACGCGTAAGTGACGTCATAGTGTCGTCTGCCCATTCGTGGTGAATGTTTGCTGTAAACACGGTATTTTTCAAACAAATTTGTTGACATTCATAGAGTTGCTCGGCAAATACAGCTTTCTGATTGGTAAATTGGAATGATTAGTAACAAAGTGTTCCTTGCACCGCAGGCATTTTATGGCGTTCGGACGTCGGGCTATTTTGGAAGTTAAACCATTACAAATTAAAGCGGATATGTTTGACTAACTTCTAACAAAAGAGTTCGGATGCAATACAAAACATGACTTAGGTTTGCCCTTGTTGCACAAGTTTAATTCAAGTGTGTGCTGTTGTTGCATTGCGTGTTGTTGTTTTTGTGTTTAATGTTTTTTTATGGGTGGTTTTAATTTGCATACATAAATATCAATTTTTACGCAACTCCTTTAAATACGACATATTTACATCAGAAGTACAGTTCAATGCATAGCGAAAGGTATACATGTAAGTTTGTCAACAATGTTGTAGGTTCGAGTTCTGTAAAATGCAGTACTGTTTATTTCTCTTATAGATTTTGCGATTTATATTTCACGAGATTGTTTTCAGAGGTGATAAAACCAAATGCTTCAGTAGTAACAGCTGTTAACGTGAATGAGTTATTTTGTTTACCAGTTTACCATGTCTGTTAAAACATTTCAACATTCGTTTTGGCACGGTTTCAAGATTCAGTAGTGCATCATGATATTTCAGTCACCACAAACAACAGTGTCAGCGTGTACCATCCATACATTAACCACCATTTCGTCACCAAGGAGACCACGTGAACATACTGTATTAGCACTGGACGAACTTCGCCGTCGATTAAGCAGCGTAAGGATTTCTGAATTATTTTATATTTTTCATTTACTTGTTGATGTTAATAAATGTTGCATGCATCTTCCCTTTAAACATCTTAGAAATATTGTATGTATACCATTATCTATAGTGTTGTTATAACATGTATGTAACGAGTGCTTATGCTAATAACTAGTAAAATTTCATGAAAATGACGAATAATCTATAAATGAATTGTACGAACTACTTTCATGACTATTTAATACCAAATATTCAACAAGTTATCCAACTCCAGACGTTTGCAAAATAGTGTGCATGAGTTGGTTAGTACACGCTTTTAATAATTGTATTATATGTAGTTTACACATGTGTTACATTTTATAATATACTTCAAACACACAATAAACAATTTGCTTGCCTTGAATATTTCGAAATATTCTTAACACATGGTCCATAAACAACTTCGTTAAATACGTGTATTGTAAAGCGTGCAGGTCAACATTTAAGTTGATTTAAGTAATGTTTGTCAATACAACATCAATACAGTGTCAACAGGTCGACAGCTGTTACTTTTGTCAGTCAAAAAATAAATTATGTTTGGGCCCAGTGTGCAATATTGCTGTTTCTTTTATACCTAATGATAAAATATGAAGTTTCTGCAGTGAAATTACAGCAGTCAAAATAAACAAATTGTTATTTTCAACGGTGAAAAGAACACATTTTCGGAACTCCTTTTTCTATTTTTAGATTATCATATCAAGATTTTCTTCCCTTGTTTATATCCTTGTGTATATTTTTTCTATGATCACGAGTGAAATAAAATCGATGTTCCACCGAATCCAACACATTTTCTTTTAATTTTGTGCTTTTTTTTACCGTTTATTTTCATTGTAAAAGAGTTTAACTGAAGAATTTCCCTGGAATAATGACGTCATTCTGTCAACAAAATGACGTCATTTCGTCAACAAAATGACGTCATTTCAATGTATTGAGGTACGCCACGGGAGGAAAGGGCACTTTTCAGCGAAAGGGAAACAGCTGTTTATTATTTTCTTGAAAACGGGGCATAAAAGAAACAGAACATTTGTTCATGTCAGTGTAAGATCGTTTGTTATTTCACTCGTGGTCATAGCAAAAATAATAGTTTAATATAATAATATAAAAATAATATATTTTCTATGATCACTCGTGAAATAACAAACGATCTTACATTGACATTAACACATATCCTCTATTTATTGACATATCGAATACTTATGAAATATATAAGTACGGACATAGAAACTGTGATAATTTCTAAGATAAATAAACTTCAATTATGATTAATTGCGAAATGTTAACTGAACATTTGTATTGCGAAACTGATATAAAAACATGTAATTTGTTACTAAATGTGTATTACTACGGAGTATTGTAATATGGATTTACGCGATGGCTCGATTGTTCAGTGTTTTACAATGCTATTTTTGACCTTTGGTTCATAAAACCTTATTCACTGTTATCACTCACATGTTTAACTCTGTAACGAAGTTGTGACGGATATTATTACATGAACTATGTATGTCATTTTGTTTGTCTGTCACTGCGTCAGGCTGCCGTATGTTCGCCCGGACTAATGGACAAAGTTAAAGTGACCACTTCCACGGACAGTTTAGTTGAACTTTGTTAGTATTTTTATATTATTATTTAAAAGTGACCATATAAATAATTATATTACCATAATTAATCACCGACGTTAGTCATTTATCTATTATGCATCCATACTTGATTTAAAATGAAGAACATTTCAGTTTCACTTCACAAAATGTAAAGTTCCCTCTTCATGATTGCTTGTAAAAATTCACGTATACGTCTAGTTCAATATACTGCTTTGTTTATAATCTTACCAAGCCTGTAAAACGNGTCTGTTTGTCTGTCCATTAGATACTACTGTGTCACTCCATCGACACAAACGATTCTAACAAAGAACTCCTCCACTTTCAACGTACAGCATTCAAAATCGATTGCATTGTTCCGTATGGTTTAATGTTCTGCATAAAGTGTTTTTGTAATCCGACGTTACAAATGTCTGAAATAACACACCCAGTTTAAAATAGAATGTATATTATGTTTTTAATAATATGATTATGATAGCTCGCTTCTTTAACATATAATGACATGCCGCGTTGTATGGGGATATTCCTCATTATTGTTGTGGGTGGTCCTGTACAAACCTTTTTGACACAGGAAGTATTTAAACAGAAAAATGAGACCGAGATATCTGTATGATCTTGTAATTTTTTACAGTAACATTCAGCTCTCAGATATGCCATTTTCGAAAAGATAAGAGACATTAGTCAGTTGTAACAATAACATTTCAGCACTCGGCGATTCCATTTTCTGGAAGATCACAAACGTTGGCTTTCTTCAGGAGTTCCGGCTGATACATCGATGTCACCTGGTTGTCTGAAAAACAAATATGGGCCTTCTTAACAGCAGTATGCGTTCGGTTGCTATTCTCACTTAAGAATTGGAGCAGCGCTCTGGGAAACCCGGGCGTACTACATGTGCGTTGAGTTATCCATACAGTTTACAGTGTTTTTAGTTCTACATACAGCGTTTCTTTTGCTATTGATTGTTTAACAGAATGCAACCCAAATTATCAAACTGCACGCGCTCGCCTAATGACGTCATCACACGAATGCACCATTCAGTTCAAGGACGCGACTGTCTGGACATTTTTAACCGCAGTTGCATTTAAAGATGACGTACTTGTGTGTTTACCATGAATAAGTGTAATAAAATATGAATACAAGTGTAGGCATATCTTGCTCGAATGAAACCGGTGTCAAGTTAAAATAGTATTAAATCTTTTAATTCTGGTGCATTGAACTATAACTGTTCGATAGAATTCGGCGTATAATTTCCTTTTTTTTTAAATAAATAGGTCGTTAACTGATCAATTTATGTCCATCCACAAAGAATTGCCTGCTTACAACAACTGTTTTAAAATAGTTAAAGAGGATGGCGTTGAACAAATGTATCTTATATGAAGCATTCAGATTTTTAACACATCATGGAGGCAAACAAAACTATACGAAACAAAATGGTAATTGTAATTCACACAACAACTTTGGTGAGTAGAGCAAGAGCCAGTAGAAGTTTGACTTGTATATGCCACTTATTAAAATGTTTGTCAAAAGAATTTTAACACTATGGGGGGGGGGATAAATGCCGAATCATGCTTGATTTAGGGGTATACATTTTGCAAGTTGAAAAGTGCAGCCATCTTTGATTTTGGTATTTTGCTTTGGTTAAACAATACTATCTGTTTGAACATTACCTTTTTTTCTACGTGAGTGTGTAACATGTGGACTACTGATTAAATTTGAATCAAGATATATCGCGATATTTTGTGTAACTCTGCTTTTGCATAGAATTGTTGAAGACTATTGGGGCGCACATAATTTAAGATCACACATAATTTTGATGTTACTACGCAATGTATGATTCAGTTATTTTTTTCGGTTTAGGCTATTGTATCTAACAATTAAACGCTACTAATTAATTGTATCACTAAAGATGTTTTATACATATTTTTAGAAAGCCACGCCGTGTTAATCTATGTTCAACTCGTCAGATAAATTCAAGTACACAAGGACACTAGCATAATATTCTCTATTTACAAACATGAATTACGCCTCGTTTTCTCAAAAGCGACTAAATTAATTTTTGATAATAAACTTGTAGGGTCATGAATACAAACACAATATAAGTGAATATGTGCACTTATTAGTTATTTAAGTGGGAAAAAACATATAACATACAAAAACTTTGAAAATAAAAATTTAAATAACGAAATCCTATCATACTCATACGTAAATACTTTTACACAGCGTCCTATAGAAACTAATCATCGTACCAGGTTCGTAGTAGTCGTACAGTTTGACGACCGCAGGCTGAGACCCAACCACCAAACCCTCCCGTTGCATGGTCACCGTAAAACACGAATCTTTGTCGCTGGGGATCTATACGAGAGAAAAGCGTCCCTTGAACTATTTAGACAACGTACACTCTAAAAACTCTTATTACGAAAAATTAATCGGGATGTAAATGTAACCGGTTAGTACTCATATTGACATTCCTGTTGTTTATCAACATGATAAGACAATGTGAATTAAATGCTTTGTGTTTAGCTTGGTGCAATACTGAAATGATTTCTCCGCATACCTCGTCAAAGTAGTAGATCTGCATAGTGGGAGCCCCTTTGACCCTCTTCAGGATATTCAGATCCGATATCTGGAAAGGCCCGGCCTCGAAACCGGAGAGTAGACCCATCTCGAGGTTAGACATGCCACTAGTCCCAGAGCCGAGGTACCTGTACAGTGTGTTATAATATTAGGTACAGGAAACCTATTTTACATGTAAATGACAATGGACACTAAGAATGAGTAGTATAGAAATAGGAATTATCCATTCAAAACTATGTAAGTTTCTTTAACTTGTAAAACTTCTGATTAGTTAAAAAAGACAAAGCGAATGGTGACTCCTGTAACATAATAATCCAAAGTATAATTCCCATTAAACGGCTATCATCTTAATATGATAAATGTTTTCTGAAGCTATTTATAATGATCTTAATATTAAAATTAACCTACAAAACCGCAGATACATAATAACAGGTTAGCTAGGATCGCTCACTGGTGTTATTTTTCAAAGAGAAGTGTTGAGCCCATGGACATGAGTAGGACAAACTTTGTAGAAATCCACCATGCGGTGATAAACAACCTTCAATGTGGTTAGGGAACAGATTTTGTTTTAAATTATTTTGCTTAATACGTATATATAACGATGTAACACCATTGGACCGTTCCCAGTTTTAATGACAAGTGCAAGATTTGAACACACTTTATTTATTGCTTCAAATCAAACAGTAACGGTCTGGGCCTCGAGGTTTTAGAGGAAAATATTTGTAAAATTATTTATAATATATAAGTTTGAATAAAGTATTCGAATCCCACACTTCCTTGTGATCAGCTTACAACACGGCATTTTTTTTATATTATTTTTAAGTTATTTGCTATTTGCCAACGGGCTATATTGGCAAGAGATCGATGTGTTTTGATCCACTGTGTGTGATTTTAACACAGTTTGTTGAGGATAACGACAGAATTGAACAATTCAATTATGAAACCTCAGAACCTGTTGGTTTCAGAGAAGAAATTGTTTAAGTTTGTTATTTTATTCTACTATTAAAGTATACATTAAATATGACCCTAGTTGACTGGAAAGTTTTGATCCCAGAAACATGGTTTGAGCTAGCCTTATAGCGGACAACTATCTGATATAACAGTGGCATACCAACTACCAAAGTTCTTGGCCATGAGATTTCAATGAAAATGATATGAACAATTATTTTGCTTTTTAAGTCCATATAATAATTTGACCCTTGTGAACGACCAGTTTTGTTACAAGGGCATACTTTAAACAAATGTTGTGTTCGACTGTTGTAGTAAGAGTTTACCTTCCAAATATTAACTCTCTTGGCATTATGGTTTCAGTGAGTTTGAAGAGAGGTTTTAAGTTTGTTTGTATTTTTAATTTTATTCTGCGAAAGACCGCAACGATTAAAGCAGAACTGTACGATTTTTATATGTGTTAAATTTTAATATATTGATAAAATTATGTTACGATGACACAAAATAGGCATTAGATTCACATTGTACATGCATTATATATATGCTGGTGAATTTGGCTGGAAGCCANGTAGCTTACTTCCGGTGAGAGTCTCGGTAACGTTAGCCTCGAATATCAAGAGGGAGCCGTCCAGCCACCGGTTCGCTTCCTCCAATTGGCTCACCGGAACACGGAACGACACCTCGCCGTCATTCTGAAAGTTACCGAACGTGACTTATTATCATAACGGACGTGAAGCGGTGTAGTAAATCTGACGTAAATGCGCATTTTAATACGAATTGTTATTAATGATTTGATTTGATTTGGATCGGGATATAGTAAATGTTTACATCAATGAGATGTTATAAACTTACGCTATCTTAATTATACTTTTTTCTGGCGTTTTCTTGTCAACAGTTCGAAATTATAACTTAAGAAAAGATACATTCCAAAATTCAACTTAGAACAACACAAACATATTGTGAAACCAATATTTTGATCCCAAAAGCAGACACCACGAAGTTGCTGCAAAATTCACATTTGTATGAGCCTTTATATCAGGCAAACGTCGGTTTCTTACCGGGAGCTGAAGCTCAATGTCTCTGCTCCTAAGGACATAAGTGTTGTTTATCCAGTCATACTGTGGTGAGCTTGGGCGAATTCGCACTTCTGCCACGCCTTTCACGGGTTTCCCATAGGTGTACCTGCGATTAGGTATGAGTGTATTATGGCAATTCATCATTACAAGGATGTGAACCGTTGGTCCAGACCTGATGCTATTTATTAAAATGCAAACAAGACATCTGAGAAAATCAATGTTCGGTCCAGATACATGTATTTTCTATTTTATTAAATTCAAACAAGAATTGGTTGTGTGTCGACGTTTAAGATGCCACTATATTGAACAAAGAACAATTGATGGGCCAAAATACACACAATACAACATAACAGCAAAACCAAAAAAAAAATAGTTTTCGAACATTAGCGATTGTCTAGAAAAAATTGCACAAGTACACGTAAACATATGAGAACACTTAAGTGTTTTTCATATATCAACACACACAATTATATCCTTAAACGTGTAGCATACCGAAACATCATAAACATTCGGTAAAACTTACTGTGCAGTGACCTTTCCCTGGAACTCTTTGTCGGTAAGACGTCCGAAAGGTGGCAGCACTAGTGTAACCTCGAACTTAGGGAGAACTGAAATTATGGTTTTGTTCTTTTAGTGTATCGCATTTCACATTCACAAAAACATAGTGTAATACAGTTTTAATTATAGGCTCCACTCAATTACTTAGCATATTACTACTGCATACATTTGCTCAATCTGTCTACATTTATTTGTTTTCTTTTAAACGGAAAAAAAGTTGAAAATTTAAATTAGAACAACTTCAAAAATTATCAATTGGGAATGCGAGTAGTCGTTTGAAATTTATAAATTAAATACATTCAGTGCACCATTTCTAAAACTAGCCAGGTGTTCCAAATACATTTAGAAACATCAAGCATTACAAAAACAGCCACAAGACACTGTACTTTTACAAAACCGACGTAAAAATATCGGTGACACAGATGTGATATATATTTATTGATTGTATTTATTTTATTTACTATAAAATAAGTCGTTGAAACGAGTGACAAAGTCGTAGGACCGAGCTTCGTGGGAATAACAAAGCTAACTCTTGTTAATCGGACACCGTAATACGGTAACTCATGGAAAAACCAGGTAGATCTTGGAAACAAGATAACTAACTCGTGGTAACGACATAATCAACTAGTAAAAATAAATACAAAATATGAAAAGCATTTGAAAGCACGAATATGTGCGATTTATATCGTGTGAACTTTTGTTCCCCATTGTGCCAGCCATTTTTAAACATGCGTTCAACAACATGTATTTTACTTGGTTTGGGCATGTCGTTCCAGCGACTAACCAACTCGTTCCCACGGATAAGCTATGTCGTCCCACGATTTTTATAGTCGTTATCACGACTTACTATAACTCGTACCCAAGATTGAGTTATGAGGTTCCTATGAGTTATGAAGTCGTTCCGACGAACTACTTACTCGCTCCCACGGGTTATTTACCTCGTTCTCACGACTTAGTAAATCTTGAGAACGACATACTAAGTAGTCAGATAGAAATATACAAAAAACATGCGAAAATGTCACATTTGTACATTAAAACCGAAAAGGTTTCTTGGAGTGTGTTTCCCGCTAGAAGCACATTTAATATGTGTCATATACTTGTAATTTAACTTAAATACGAATAAAGTTCAGAATAAAACATAGAATCTAAAACATCTGAAAGTAAATTATATTAGCAAAACATCAAACGCAAGTGTCACTCCCGGTCAGTTAAGATGTCATTATTTTGAAAGTGTACAATACATGCATTTATTCGCAACCATGATGTAGCGTTCAAATTACACCTTAAATCATTTACGTTAAAACGATGAAAGGTTTACTCACCATATTCATCAACTGTGAATGATTTCTCTGTCTGCTCTCTCTGAAAGCGTAAACATCAACAACATAGTTCTATCTTAACAACAGTGTTTTGTCTGATGTATAGTGCGCGGATGTTTACGACAGACGCGACAAAAGTTGATTGATGACTGCATTTCTTTTGTATTTTAAAGCGTTTATTTTTAATGTTCATTCGTGTTAAACATTTGTGATCTGTAAGAACAGCTTTTGGTTATATCTCCATTATAGTGGTTGAATGATGGGATTTGTTCGTTATTATTTTTAAATTAACAACTTTAAAACTATTGTTATCTAAATCAAAGTCGGTACACGTTATAAATAAATTACTGGCGCTTTGTTGCAATACAAGATCAATGAGATATAAGGAACATAAACACAATAAGGGACCTTAAATATATATAAAATATCAATAAAAAATCATTGATCTTACCTTTTCTTTCAGAAAAAATAAATAAATCACTAGATATAATTAACCAATCAAATAACGCAGGGCATCTGTTTACATTAGTTCTTCAATTAAACCATTCCTATATACATGGTTGCATTGTAACTTACCCCTTGTTTGACCTTGATCTTCCAGTCTCCCAGTATCGGCGCGTCCGACATGACCATTAGGGACTCGAACACGCCTCCTGCTGCTCGTAGGTCCACCTCCATTACAGACCATTGGTTGATCTTGTTTCCGGCTGGATCCNAAGATCAATGAGATATTAGGAACATAAACACAATAAGGGAACTTAAATATAACAAAATATCAATAAAAAATAATAAATCTTACCTTTTCTTTCAGAAAAAAATAAATGAAACACTAGATATAATTAACAAATTAAATAACGCAGGGCATCTGTTTACATTAGTTCATCAATTAAACCATCCACAAAGACATCGTTGCATTGTAACTTACCCCTTGATTGACCTTGATCTTCCAGTCTCCAAGGTTCGGCGCGTCCGACATGACCATTTGGGACTCGAACACGCCTCCTGCTGCCCGAAGGTCCGCCTCCATTACATACCATTGGTTTATCTTATTTCCGGCTGGGTCCTATCATATAGATATGAATAAGGGAGATGAACATGGCTGAATGACCATTCATTGTTTAAAAGCTTCAAAATTAGTCTTAATATATGAGTGCTCGAGTGAAAATAACGTGTCTTTTTACGATATGGTAGCATGAAAACTGCAATAGCAATATAACATTTACATTTGGTAAACCTTTAATGTAATGCATTTTAATACTTTTTAAGAAGCCAACTTAGTTCATTTTCACTGTGTACTTGCCTATCTGGACTATTTTTAAATTAGTTTTATTTCAGTAAGCAACTCTGTTTGACTCTTCAAAAATAACCTATTTCGTTTGTCATATGATAACATGTATAATGTGAAAAACTGACCGTTATGTTCAAGATAAAGCAATACGTCTAAAAATTGACTCAAGCAGAACCAAATGCGAACATATCCCTAACATAATTATAATCAGGAATTGTTATAACTTATAGGATTCATATACGTACATATAATTCCACGAACATTGGGTGAAACGTCACTTTTAGGTCCGACGTCATGCCAAATATTCTAAAGTGAACTGAAATTACAAAGAAAACAGTTTCGTGTATTTCCTATATTATGTGTTTCTGTTCAGCTGATTAACAGACATGTGTTGTCCATTAGCTTGATTATTAGTTGTATGTAACCTTTCCGATTTTTACAACGCTATAATTTTTACAAAGAAATCTTTTGGTCACGTTTTCTTTTCTTAAAAAAACAAACTTGCAAGCTTCATTGTCCAGGTAAACAAATAGAAAGAACATATTTCGATACATTTGTATGTGTGTGATAAGTATACAAATAGTTTTATTAGACTGTTCAGCGATTTTTCTTACTTTTTTTGCTGATACGATTTTTTGTTTGTACTCTCACGATTCGTTCCATTTTTTGTTTCGGATTATTATTTGTTCAATTTAAACTCTCCGCCTGAATCTTATGTAACTCATTATATGTGTAATACATTGATCCAGTTCCTTTTTATTTACAAATGTTTTGTATCATTTTACAACGCCATCTACAACGCCATGCACACTTCTTGTCAAATCTTATTGGTCTCATCATTGTATCAGTTATGTAGTAATTGTAACATAGATTGTGATATGATGTTATTTGCTTGTAATTATATGAGTAACTCAACTAAGTCGATCATTCCTTTAACGTTCAGAACTGCCTCTTATTGTTTTGGATTCTAAATGCTCATAATGATGGACTGCAAGATCTTATGTACATCTATGCAATACTTGTATAATGCTAAAGGCATGAGATTACCATTTTAATAGTTGTGTAACGCTCTTATGTTAAAGATTATTTTGTCATTTTTGCATTTTGTAAGTTTTTTGTATTGTGTGATTTCAGTTTTACGGAATAAAGAGGGTTTGATCCGTTATCTTGNTTCGAACGTTTTTTTGGTTTGTGTTTGTAGACTACTTTTGTCGTTCCCTGTTCTCGAAGAAATTATTTTTACATGGGCGCAATTTATGCATCTAATAACACACGGCATACCCAGAAAATAATTAAAAAAAAACACGTTCTGTGCGTCGTTAAGTTCGTCGTCCGAGGTCGGAAAACGTATGGCCCTGTAAATTAAGTCAAATAAAGTGTCTGTCGCTGCAACTGTCTGTTTACTCGTCAAAATTGTTTAGGTCGTCGATGGCCAGATTTCTATAATGTCACGCGACTCGGCCATTTTGTGTAAAATACCTCGCGGTTACTTGTACTTACCCATCTCGAGAAGCAGGGTATGTTTTAACTGGGTTTCAACCGATCGGTATAACTTAACAAATTTTATACAAACGCTTACCAACAGTAACCAACAAGTAACCGACTTTTAACCGCCAGTTTGTGGTTAACCGCTGGTTTGTGGTTAACCGCCGGTTGAACTGTTCATACAATCAGGTGCTGGGGATTTGAAATGCGGTAAAAAAAAAGAAGTAGATAGTTGATCTTAACTGTGGTTGTTGCAAATTAATTCAGGGGATCTGAAAATGGGGAAAAAAAAAGAGCTGATGTTCTGAAATGTTTTGAGGGAAAATAACATCGGAACAACTGACAAAATTGGATAATTAAAAGGTATATCGTGGTCTCTTTCAAGGAGTAAGAACAAATACATCGGCGATCTGAAATATAGAGTCAAACTGGGAAAAGGCAAATCACATTGGAGGATATGATTACATATTTAAGAACAGATTACATCGGGAGAACTAAATGTGGTAATACATAATGTTCAACAGATCTTTGTATCAATCTTATTTTACACAATAATTGTCATGCTTAATACTTTATAACCATCCTCTTCAAACTGTAAGCAAAGACAGGGCCCAAAACTAACCTTTAGAACAAGTGTTTGTGGTTCCGTACCGGATAGTGTGGCCCGCACCATGCTGATTGGCTCGGGTTGGGGCGGAGCAGCGGTTGTTGTTGTCGGTTCGTCCGGGGGCGCCCAGAATCCGCCTTCATTCTCAGTGGATTTCTCGAGATACGCAGTTACCGTAACTGGGGTAGCGGTGTCTGCATGTAACTTTCCTTGAATCGTGAGATCATTTCATGGACGAATTGTTTTTGGAGCGATGAAGAGATAGGTACTGAAACAAATGACATCTTGAAAACTGTACTTTATTCAAGCAAAGAGTATGATGATTCATTACATTAACAGATGATATAATTCACAAATACCCTTGTAGAAGAATACTATTTGATGACGTTCGATAATCAAACATAACTACGTTATGTTACAAAATAGAAACATGAATCGTAATATGTCTATACAAATATAGTTTTTTATTTCCTAGTTACAACAAATTGCACTGAGCTTTCAATATTTAAACAGTATGCGAAAATATTTAGCGATTGATTATATTTAAAGTTGTCCTTGTTTTATAGTTCACGTACTAAGCAAAGATAAGTAAAGAGCCAGTTAAGTATGACGATTAATCATTCGTTTTCAAATAAAACAGCTGCTAAACTATTTCATTGTGGACAGCGAGCAANTAAGTAAAGAACCAGTTAAGTATGACGATTAATCATTCGTTTTCAAATAAAACAGCTGCTAAACTATTTCATGGTGGACAGCGAGCAACTTTATGATTTATTGCCTTGCTACTGACTTGACCGAAATAATTGCCCGACATGGTTCATTTTTAAAGTCGCGTACACATATTAAATGGAAACATTCACTTACTCTGGATGTTTTCAGATGTGTGTTTATTTCAATGTCTTTAATAATTGCTATTTTTTCGGACATACTTATTCTGGCATGGTCATATTAGCGCTGATGATGCTTTGTATTTGTTTGCTGTTGTGTTATTTGTGACTTTTGCCACAAATATATTTGAACTGCAAAATATCGGAAAGGAACTTATTATCATAATTAAAAAACAAAATACGTAATAAACCAATATTCATTTAAATTAAATTTTAAAAAATGTAAAAAATACTATTGTTTGTCTGGTTATTACGTGAATTTAAATAGCTATGCCAATTGAGTATTTGCTTTGTAGATAATGTAATGGTAAGTGAGTATTAAAGAGAAGTAAAAAAGAAGGTATAAATGTGTCAATAAACACCGACTGACTTCGTTGCGATCACAAATGATATGACGACTGCCAAACAGTAGCAGACGACAACTTGGGTAATGGCTCTTCTCGCGGCCATAGTTCCTGAAACAAAATATCAACGTATAGAAACTAATAATAAAAATGATCTTGACTTATAGCCTTCATTCATTAACCTGATATCTTATGATGGTATTGAACGATGCACAAACTATATTAGTCTCCAGAATTAGAATCTTATTAGTTCGAAGATAATTCCAAATAAAACATAACTGCTATGTCGTCGTCTAACTTGTGAAACACGTGCACTGAGTGCACATACACAAAGTAAACCAAGTATTATGAATAAACGATACATGTTTTGTGTGTGTATTACAATCGAATGCAACGGGATGCTCCGATAAAGCCATTGCCCCATGTATACATTTTAGTTGGGGTAAGTGCGAGATAAAGGAGACGACCACATATCTCTCAGTAACCGGTGTGGAGATCCATTGGTTTTTGTGAATGTGTGTAACAACAAGATCACGGATCCGCTCATAAAATTTTATTGCGCGTAGTACATGCTTATGTTTATGATGCAGCAAGTGGAAACTGAAGATCAAATGTTGCACGAACTTTCTTTGATAAATGTTTACAATATTTAAAGCTAAGGCCTAGTTAGGGATTACCCACACATAACAAATTCGTACCGTGAGGTCAGGAACACGTCATTATGAATGTTCGTACAATAAAAATAAGTTACATGCTGCCGAACAAAATGTATGTACAAATTTGTTCACAGTAAATATATGTGTACTTGTATATTACATTTTATTGTATATAAAATAATATATAGCAAATTGAATAATTATAGCTTATTAAATAATAAATAACTAAAAAGATTTATAAAACAAAATAATAATAAATGTTAACATTTNTAATAAACATGACAGTTGGTAGCATATCTTATCACATGTTTAAAAAATTGGCAACATCAGACTGTGGTTCGAATAAATCGGACAGAGGTTTTAAGAAAATCAAAGATGTTATTAATTTACCCCAAAGAAATCTTGAAAAAGTAATAAGGACTGCACTCGGCTATCACGCCGGTGCTTGTTGTGGTTTTTCAGGTAATTGATATTATTATTATTATAACTATTCTTAAAGGATACAATTATACACAAATAATTATTATTTGTCTATGGGAATAAAAAACTGTGTGCACTATGTTAAAATAATAGTATAATGAAATTTATAGTTTAATATTGCAAGTAAAAAACGCCGTTAACAATATTATAGTTATATATAAATATACATGCAAAAACATAGACATTAGACTGCCTTTCATCGTCTTTTTTGTTTTCAACTCCCACAAGCCAGCGAGTATCTTGATGTTGATGTTTCATAAAGCTCACGCGTCACTCAACTGATCCCGGAGAATGTTAACGAACTATGTATGTCAGTAAAGATTATAAATCAGGGCCTTAGACACGATTGAAATTCGCAGTTTGAAAATTATGCTTTTTTATTTGTACCTGTTTATTCATAAAATCATCTTAATCGAACGCTGTATCGAAATGAAAGCCGAGAGCCAACGCCATTGTGTGGTGTAACTTCAACGTGTGTCGTTTTACGTTCAAGCATTGGCGTCGCGCTCAGTTGTTGTGATGTATTACGATCGACAGACCAACTGATTAATCAACTGAACGCAAACAGACCTGGGCCATTGTCTATCGGAAACGTAAATATTTATTTAAGAAAACATGACGACTCGTTAGGAAAAAGTCCCTTTATACAATGCTAACCAATGTAAAGTGGTCTTACATGAAAAGATGATTTCAAATTTAATATTCCTTTTGTCAATGTTATTTTGTTTTGTTAACAATACCACTTGGCAAAATTGTCTATCAAATATTCACACGATTAAAATAGTGTACATTGTGTTTCTAAAGAATATTCATAAACTATTTAATAAACTTCCATATTTGGACAGAATTTGCATTTAACGACTGGTTATTCAAGGTACATACATTACAGCATACCTCCTATAGAGGACATCAGTAGGGAGGACATTCAGCAAACAAAGAAGTGAATGCATAAATACACTCGAATTTTCCAATACGTATGATAATTTATATTCTGTATGTTGTAACTTTGTTATTTTTTATTAAAAACAAAACAATCGTCCATCTGTTCATAAAATCTATAGCAGTAGCATAAAACAACTTGTTAAGTATTTGACGCTAGAAATAGTTCAATGATTCACGAAATTGGCATGTTCTGGAATGTTTATGAACAATAATTATTAAATTAGTAAATAAGTAATATTTCATTGAAAATCCTTTGTTTGTTTTCCAAAAATGTCATTAACAATCGTGCCCGTCTTCGATCTATAAAATCAAGATATGTGTAAATACATGTGAACATGTTATTAGCACGTCTACTCTCTCCTCTGTCGTCAGTAGTTTTCGTTCAATACTTTATATACGTTTGTAACGCCGAAAACCCAGTGACAATCTACCTTGAGCATACGTTACTACTGTAAAACGTTTGGTGTATATATAGGAATATGTTTAACGAGTAACGCGTGAGTTAACGCGTTAGTGACGTCACATTGTCGTCTGCCCATTCGTGGTAAATGCCTGCTGTAAATACGGTAGTTGATAAACAAATGTGTTGACATTCCTAGAGGTGCTCGGCAAATATAGCTTTCTGATTGCCCAATGATAATGAGTAGTAACATAGTAAGTCCAACTTGTTGACGCTCTCACATATTAAGCTACTTTTTATATGGGTAATATTTTGTTCCAAAGAATTTAGCCCATATAAAAAGTATCTCTAAATTCTTTGCAGGTCTTATAAATAAGACTAGTAACATAGTGTGCCTTGCACCGAAGGCATTTTGCGGCGTTTGAACGTCGGGCTAATTTACAAATTGAACCATTAAACAACAAAGCGGATATGGTTGGCCAACTTCTATTAAGTGCTCTTTTAACAACTTGTTGTATACTGTTTTGGTCATTTTCCCCTTACTATGCATGTGCTTACTGCTTATATATTGTCAGTTTTGTATATATAACGATGAACATGACTTGTTCAAGTTGTATGAATAAACTTTCTGTCAACTTTAGTTAGGTTTTCCCTTGTTGCAAAAGTTTAAATCACGCGTGTGTCTTTTTTTTGTTCAAAAATGTTTTTTATTGGTCTTTTGAATTGTTATAGATAAAGATTCTTGCGCAACTTTATTAATTACTACATAATTACGTAAGGAGAACAGTTAAAAGTAGAGTGATAAAAGTAGAGTGATAAGCATAAATGAATTCATACAGATAAGTTTGTCATCAATGTTGTAGGTTCGAGTTCTGTAAAAAGCAGTATTGTTCTTTTCTCTAATAGACTAAGTTTTCTCTAATAGATTTTGTGATTTATATTTTACGAAATGGTTTTGAGATAGGATACCACCAAATGATTCAGTAGAAACGACTGTTAAATTGTGAGATTTATTTTGTTTTCCATATCTGTTTGAACACTTCAATTTTCGTTTTGGCACGGTTTCAAGATTCATTAGTACATCAGGATATATAAAACCACAACAAACAACAGTGTTAGCGTGTACCATCCATACATTAACCGCCATTGCGTCATCAAGGAGACCACATGAACATGTTGTTTAATCACTGGGCGGACTTCGCCGTAGATTTAATAGCGTAATGTTTCTGGATTATGTTTTTTTTTTATTTACATGTTGATGTTAATGAGTGCTGCATGCATCTCCCCGTTCAACATCTAAAAAATATGTAAAGTATATATATTGTTGCAATCACAGGTATATGATGCGTGCTTATGCTAATAACTAGTGTAAATATTATTAAAATGACGACTAATCTACACATGAAGGCTAAGAAGTACTTTTCTGAAAATTTACTACCAAATAGTTAACACATTATTTTACTCCAGACGCCTGAAAAATAGTGTATATGAGTCAGTTTTCACATGAATTGTCTTTTTTTATGTATGTAACAGTTTATAAAATACTACAAACAAACAATAAAAAATGTGCCAACCTGTTATATACTTATATATCTTAAACACATGGTCCATAAACAACTTCGCTAAATATATGTATTGTAACGCGCTCAGTTCACCATTTTAAGTTAATATAAGTAATGTATTTCAACACAGTGTCAATACAGTGTGAAATGGTCGTTGTTTCCAAAGGGCGATAGATATTACGTGTTTCAGTAAACAAAAATAGTTTATGTATGGTTTCTGTGTGCAATATAGTTGTTATTTTACCTATCGAATACTTATCAAACATTTAAGTATGGAAGTAGACAAAGTGAGTATTTCTTAGATAAATAAACTTCAATTATACTTAAATTGCAAAATGTAAACTGACCTTTGTATTACAAAGCTGGTATTAAAATATGTCATTTGTTATGAAATGTTTATTATTAAGGGGTATTGTAGTATCATGAGGACAAAAGAACAGAATACTAAGCCGAATCGGTCGGGGCCTGGACTAACAACGACTGCGAAACCCCACCGCCAGTCTCCAGGACAAGTTAGCTACTGAAGCTAATCAATCGATCAAGTTGGCGACAAAGAGAACAACCATAGGAACATGGAACGTAAGAACACTCCAAGCGTGATTCAAGGTCCATGACCTAATGCACGAGCTGAAGCGCTACCGCTTGGGCATCATCGGACTCGCCGAGGTCAGTTAGCTAGGCTTCGGGGAAACATCAACGGACGAAGGGCACAATAAATGGTGCAGCGGGGAGGAATCTATACATAGCATTGGGGTTGCGTTCATCGTAAGGAAGGAATTAGTCACAACGTCATCAGTTGCACCCTTGTTTCCATCAGACTCATTTCCATCCGTATCTCAGCGAGACATCACACCATCACAATCATCCAACAGTTGACTACGAGGACGAGTTGAACAGTTCTATGAAGAATTATAGCAATGCATAGTCAAGGTATATTATAACCGGATATTTAGGATCTGTCACAAGTGTATTTTTTAAGAGAATAACTTTTTCGGTCTTTTTGGTTACATGGCAGATTAGTTTTCATTTTATTTTCCTATATAATTTGCAATTTAATTCACTTTTAAGGAATAAAAGGCGTATTCCTTTTCCTTATTTAGCGGAAGATAAGGAACGGGGTTACCATTTAGTCAATACATATGTTTTATAACCAACATACACATACAATGATTTGAACTTATAAGTGGTATTCGTCGGTTCATTTAAACTAATATTTAAGTAAGAAATTGCAAGTTCCTTATTTGACTTGAATGAGGAATAAGGAATTGAGTTTAAATAAAAAAACAAATATGTGGAAATGTATTAGATTGCATTTTTATATCACATTTATGTAAAATAAATGTATATGTTTTAGTATTGGTTGATGTGAAGTTAGTATTTCGAAGTTGAAAATGCAAGCTCGGTTAACACAGGAAATCATATTAAAGCCCGAAGAAGAAACATGTAAATGGAACGTATTAAACAAGGTTTAAGTATTTAACTATTTTGTTTTGAAAACTTTTACTAAAGAATTGCGGGTATTAGTTTTCTTAAAAAACTTATATCAAATATGTTAAAGCCCCATTACCACTCAATATCAACGAATATTTCGTAAATATTTCGTAAAATAAAGTCAACCCATAACAAAATCTGTGTTCCTTATAGTAATAGCCAAACTTTCAGCGCTAGATGTGGTCGGGTAACATAGATGTTAACAGTTTATATTCTTGGATTGACGGTCAAGTGTCGCCGCTCAGTTGGCTAGTTCGCTGCCCGCAAAAAAAAACGCATTTAGAAAACATCGAGATATCATAACTGTGTTTTCAACCATACACACTTTTAGTCAAATTTCAAAACCGTGAAATCCTATCATGTATCGCCTACACATCCTTGTATTTTTGACAGCATTACACCTGAGCCGATGAAATGAATTTGATGATTATTTAAAAAAATGCCTACAATGCTGCTGTAAAACAAAAAACAGACGAAATGTGAGTTAATTGTCTGTTTTTAGAACATTCTATCACATCGATGATTTTTTTTTTGTATTTAAAACACGTCCGATATGAATTTGTGTCGAACCAAATACAAATTTGTGGAAACGGACCTTAAATTGCTACAAATGTCTTTAAAAGCAAATTAATATTGAAAATATTCAGTTTAAATAGTATGTCAGTATTAATTAGTGTTTCCTTTGATATTGATGACTGAACAGATTGACAGGAAATATATACTTACTAAGAAAATATCTCATAAGTAAATAATGTTGCCCTTTGTTTTTTGTGAAAGACACAATTAAATGTCTCAGATGTGTTGAAATTATGTCCTTTTAGTACAAAAAGTCGCAGTAACTTTTAAGTGGCTACATGTACTTATAAATAAAACACATCAATTTAATAAGCATTTTATAAAGAAGTCATTTATGTTTGAAAGACAAATCTTTTAAAAACAACAACATTAAAATCGGTCTAGTATCTAGTGCGTCTCGTTTTAGTACCAAATAGTATCAAATAAGCTACAATTAATTTCATCTTTCCCAAAAATGCGCAATTTATAGCAATTCGTCAGGAATAAGCGCAACTGTGAAATTGTTTTTGAAGGATGGACATCAGCCAGCGTGATAACGGTTCATATGTTTTTTCTATTGTAAAACATTGACTTATATGTAGCACAAACGACAAAATAAAGTTGACAATCTATTACAAACAATCATTTAGTATTAAAAGCATCTAAATGAAGAAAAGCAATATATATAGAAATACAAACTATATCTCTTGGTAGGTCAAGTGAAATAGCACAATACTAAACATAACATTCGTTTCGGTACCGGCAGTTACAGATACTAGGAGTTGCAATATTAAAACTATTTTCATGGAGACAGTATCCAAAAACGAAAGGTGGATCCTCTAGTCGTAAAAAGTACAATTACAACCGAAAACTTAGTTTTGAAATTCTTAAATGTGCATAGTTCACATGCGATAAACACAATGTGTTGTTATGTCATGATAGAATCTAAATAATGTTCGCTTCATCTATGTTTGTCTTTGTGTAAACAATGTTATTTTTCGTTTAGATGTGCCTCTATAAGCAATAGAGTGGTTTAGATTTTGACGCATCCGAACTCCGTATCGTTATGCATGTAGAAATTACTAAACTGAAAAATTATATTATGCTTACATGGTAGTATAATACTTTATCCTTAATAACTACGTTCTGAATTACTTTTGAGAATCAATATTACGCTTTATTTAAGAACACTTTAATAAACAAAATTTAAAATCAGAAGGCGAACATTTCATTGTCAAAACTGAAATGATGTATTGATTTAAAAAAACAAACATTTCAATCTATAAAAGCCGAAAAATTATTTAATCACAATGGACTTCTTTTTAGGCTCTTCCAACACGACCTGCGCCCTGAAAATACAAGGTAAAATACTTGTGATACAAATACAAATTTACTGAACATGTTTTTTGTTACATTTTATATTTACATTATTTTTAGTATATTCAAACCCTATATTTTCTAATTAAGATCTTGTGTTGTTGTTGTAATTGTATGCACTATATCCAGTTGCTATTGAACCTATTAGGTTAGTACGTGTATAATTATGTATCGATACTTTATATATTTACTCGTAAGGATAGCCCCTACATTCTTTTTAAATTAAAATTTAACTTAACGAAGATATTTATCAACAGAAATAAATACACGTGTTGTGGATTGTATAAAACACATCGATAATGAAAATCTTCAAAACGTCCGACTGATACAGATTAACAGATTACTGGCCTATCGTTGTGTCAAATATCAGGTGAGGCTAAAAGCCTTGCCGTGTTTTTATTCGTGCTTATATATAAAACAATAGGCCGTAACCTGTTATTCTGTTTATCGTACATATACCCACCAATTTTGAAGAAATAATTAAAACAAATCACTACAACACTGCATTTGTAGCTGGAATGAATATGTTGCATTACGTGTAAATCATGACATCATGACCACTTATACTTATTATTTGTTAAACACGTTTTTGCTGTTTTTGTTGCTTTGTGTGTCTAAAATGTAAAACATATTTGCATCAAATGTCTGTTATCTTGGTATCAAACTGGCTGTTTTGTTAAATTTGATTTATTTATTTCTTCTATAAATGATGGCTTCTTCCTTGATTCCGAGTAATATTACGAACATTTAATGATTGACTGATATATATATATCTACTGACCTGATATAAACAGTTATAGCAGGCACCACTGTTTCAGGTCGATATCAGCGAAATGAAATGATATAATATTTAACCGGGGGTTAAAACAACGCGTTATCAAGCTGATAGTCAAAACCAGTTTATCGGGTTACACTTACAATGTTGTTTCGTTGTTTGGCGCAGAAGTCGCATTCCTGACCACACACATCGCATATGTCAGAGTTACGTAGCACTTCCGGTACGTAGAATGCCGTCACGTGGTCCGCTGAAACAGAAGAAAAGTTATATGTTACTACATGTGCACTTATTCTTGAGTAAACATGTTTGTGTACTTAGGGATGTACATGTAGCTTAACAAGGTATATAGTTCATACTTTGACAACTGAATGGATAATGTTTCGTTTCTTCATGATTTAATAACTGAAATAAAAACTAGTTTTTCTTTTTTTTAAGCTTAGGCAGCTCAATAAGAACTTCTTTTCCGTTTCTTGATTCTTTGATCACTGGATTTTTTTTATTTTTAGTTTTCAACACATTCTATTTCGAGATTGCAAACAAATACGTGTACGATTATAGACAATTACACAAGAATGTAATGCAATCAGAAATGAACAAAATAACATGTGCAACACAATTATGGTTTGCTATCTTATGCATGCAATTTTGTGTTGAAAACACATTTAGGGAATAAAGAAGACAAAAAGACAATTTCCAGTGGGTATAGATCAACATGGATGTATAAATTGTACTATCGGATAAAAAAGGCATAGATACAATCATTAATATGTGCATATAAGTATAAAGACCTTTTTCAGTGATTAAAGACAAACACTGATGTTTAAGTTGTAATAACAGATGAAAAGGCATAGATAAACAATAATAGTTGTTTATAACTATATTTTATGACACATAGGTCAAATTATTTACATTTATTCAAGTAATGGAACGCTATAAAATAAATTTGTAAAAAATAATTTTTTAAAAAGACGACAACAAAAGTCAAGTTTAAATGTTAAGTTTGTGAGACAATGGTAGTAAATAGTTCCCATTCAATGTCAAAGAATTCAAAATTATTTTTTGAAATTGATATTTTTTCAAGAAATAATATTCTTAATTTATTTCCTGGCTCCAACTGAAATGATATTGTATATATATTCTGTGCTCGTGAGTTGGGCTTATTTGTGAGGTGTTAAATGATTACTTTTACAACGATAACATTGCCCTTTTTGATTAGAAATATCAGCGTAAACATGTAAATAAGATTGATTAATAACTTCGTTGAACATTGCTAGGTGTTTATGCATATACAATTTAGTGAGCACGTACCTGGCTCATAGTAGTCATACACCTTGACCGGAACTGGTTGTGCTCCAGCCACCAGCCCCACTCTCCCCATCGTAACGCGGAAGCACAACTCATCCTTGCCAATCTGTAACATTGGCATAACATCAAGTCATTGGTTATCAACACGGACATCCGTAATGCTTTTATTTAACGAGGGCAATATACAAATGCATACGGGTATGTATTTACTCTTGTGCATATATAAGTGCACATGGATTATGCGTAGTCAAATCAGTAAAGAAATGCATATTTTTTTCTTAAATAAAATGTGCATATATGTTTGCACTTTATTTCTTTGGAATAATAGCAACGCTTTATAAAGGATTTCATAATTGATTGCTTGGTTTGGTTTTAGGTTTTAGGTTTAGGTACCCTTAAACCTCATTGATAATGTACTTCATTGATCGTTCCAAGGCAGTATCCCCAGTTTAATTTATTGATGTTTGTGTAGATAATTTGCTTTTTACTTTTGTCGAACTATCATTCAATCGGTGACGTTAATAAAAGATATTGTTATAATTATAGGATTAATCTGCTGATGAACATGGAGCTTCACTTTGTTTAAATCTCGGTTAATAAAATGACCTTCAAACAACCTACACAATCTATCAAACGTATTTGAAAAGAAGAAAATCCAGATAGGAACAACATTTACCTCGTCAAGGTAAAGAACTACTTTCTTGTCTCCTTCCTCCACCCTCTTGAGCAGTGGGTGGGGAGAGACGCTCTTGGGATCCGCACTGAAGCCCGAGGGATAGCCAATCTCTATAACAGACATGCCGCTCGCGCCCTCCTTCATGTAGCTGGAACAACCATTGCAACAGTGATGTAACATAAACAGGCGCCCGGTGTGAGATGCCTTCCAGAAAAAAGTGAAGCTGACGACACGACGGTGTGTACATTCCGTTTGCATTGTTAATTTAAATCACCTACATTTACAACCAAAAAAGTTTTTAAACGCGTTTCATCCTATCCGTCATAACACAAAAGATTTTGTATTTTAACTGGTCAAACAATAACGAATGTGAAAGGTTTAGTAAATCATTGATCGTATAGTTTCTTTGAACGAGAGAGCATATGATGGAAATGGAGTGCATTGACAAAATGAACAGGTGCTTAACACGGAAATAATTAAGTGTTTAAAAAAAACAAAGACATCCAGCGCTTTCGAACAAAAACGGAAATAACGGTATTTTTAACAAACGAAACAGTTTTAGATTGTATAACTGTAAAACGATATTTTGATTTTCTGGTATTTCTCTACATATTTTCTATTGGTATGGTATTCTGAATCCCAAGTTAATGAAAACACCAACGAATTATTGAAGATTTTCCTAATCTTTTTTTCAGAATCATTTATTCACAAATATTACTCTTTTAAACATAAATATGTATCATGCAAGACTTTTTGGTATACATTTGTGCATAAATGGCTTACATATGCTTGCAACACACAAGTGTTGTTATCCCCCATCGGTAAACCGGACACAATTCCAATCTCTAGTCCAAAGTTTTTTTAAGAATTCACAAACAGCAGAAGAACAATTAAAATTATGAACATAAAAGTTTTCTTTTAGGTATCCTTGATTGAAACATAGACACACGGTTCAGATTCATCCTAACAATTTGAAGTTCATAAAATTGCAAGGGCATCCTCGTTTGCCACAAATGAATAACCCATAACCATGTTGGAGTTTAGAAATTAAGATGTTCAATAAACTTATAATACATAACTTATTTCATATACAACTATTATAAACGGTTTCAAGTATGATTTCCATGAAGTACACCGTTTGTAAACGAAAACCATCTGGCTCAAAATAGTTCATGTTGCTCATTTAGATGTATTTCTTTTCGAAGAGTTTACAATAGTTTAATTGCACGCATATGATTACATATGTGAACATAATGGATATTTCATAAGCAACTCATAGCCGAACAAACAATATGTTTGCATGGTACTTTCACAGGTGATGAAGGAATTACACACCTGGAAATTGGAATTCAAAATAAGTTTTCCATAATGGAAAAGAGGAGATACATTTATTTGGGAAATAAAGGAACTTTTTCACAATTTGCGTATGCTTAAATGTCATTTATATATAATTTATTTATGAACAAGACTATAATATTTGGAAAAGTCTTCACAAATAATGATAGTATGAAACAAGTTGAAATAAATACGTTTGCCAGTAACTGCTATGAAACAGTGATGTTGGAACAAAAAAATCAACAGCGTGACCTGGTTTAAACAAAGAACCATTTCTTAAGTAAAAGCAATAAAAAATAATCATGAATCGGTGCCTACCAACAATTGTATCCATTTGTACTTAGATTAAAAGTTATTCTTTCTACTACATGTTTTTTTACATTTGTTTATGTATTTATCTTATTTAATTATTTTTGAAGAACGTATACAATCATAAACGCGTGCCTACCTTGTGCAAACTTCTGCTATGTAGTGGTTGATGGACTCTTCTGGCAAGATGATTTTAAGGTTGAAACTTGGCGTGGCATCGTTCTTGTTGATGTGATAGAACACTGCAACCTGCAAGGAACAAAGGCGATAGACTTACACCGAAATGTACAAACGTTTGGAAATCCCACTACTCTGGGGTAACGAATCTCCGGATTTGATAGATTTTTCGAGTTGTGAAGAACATTATTTTAAAGTAATAAGCATTGCATGCAATGAATAATAGTTGACTAATATGAACCTTACACTGACAATAATGCTTAATTTAACTGAAAACGCAGGATACATGTATTAGTTTCCGTACATGAATCGATGAAATCCTATTAAAGAATACTCCATAAAATTACTGTTCATGTGCATTTAACTTCGTAGAGCATGTGTACTTACAACATAAAGTATGAGTGCGCTATATATCACAATGCAAGCTTTTCATGTTTGCTTATATTGTTAAAGTTGGTATTTGCGTATCACCCAAACCATTCCTATTTGAATTGTGTGTCCATACATTTTCAAGCGTTTACTGATTTCCCTCGACATATACAACCATAAACTAGTTGTCTAAATGCATGTTGTTTGTTTAAGATATAGTTTTATAATTTCAGATAAGTGTATTTCGTTTTCTTATGGAAAGACTTAATCTATATCATACCATAATCAGGGTCAGTAACAATCTATGTAACTAAATATTTCTTCAGGAGTTGCAAAGTCAGGGAATGGAGCTGGGCAGGAAATGTACTAATTGCTTACCTCAACTAAACTCAGACCGGTTCCATTTGCCGCAAAATTTACATCTGGGACGTTGCCAGGCAACTGAAAATTGATTTCATATAGCAAATTACCATCAGTTTGTAAGGATTAAAAGTTCACATAAACTGGAAAAAAGCAAAATAAATCGGGTTTTACAATCAAAATTAGATATTTTCTTTTTACTAATTAAACGAACCAAAAATTTAAACACCGCTTACTTCTCGACTCTGCAAGACGAGTGCGTTGGCGGCGTTAATGGTGAACGATTCTTGAACTGATGGCGGGTAAGTGACGGTTACGGAGACGTCGAAGTTCTTGGAATACACCAGGGACGCCATATCGGCCAATGCCTGAAGTGCTACGATCGTGTCCTAACAAAATAAAAACACGGCCATTGCAGTGATATAACAGAAAAAGGGAAGTAAGAAAGACATCATCAACAGTAAAAAAAAATACAGTCGGTTTTGTACATTTGTTTGTCCACCCATGCAGCTGTAAACATGCATAGTATTTAGTGCAACTGATTTACCGACTCACCTGCATTTCTTTATGCAGAACGCGCCCGGGNGCAAGCTTTTCATGTATGTTTATATTGTTTAAGTTAGTATTTGCGTATCACCCAGACAATTCCTATTTGAATTGTTTGTCATTACGTTTTCAAGCGTTTACTGATTTTCCTCGACATATACAACCATGAACTATTTGTCTAAATACATGTTGCTTGTTTAAGATATAGTTTTATAATTTCAGATAAGTATATTTCGTTTTTATAAGTAGGCTCAATCTGTAGTATACCATCATCAGAGTCAGTGACACGCCATGTTCCTCTTTATTCCTTGGTGAGTTATAAGGTCAGGAAAAAGGAGCTAGACAGGAAATCTGCTAATTGCTTACCTCAACTAAACTCAGACCGGTTCCATTTGCCGCAATATTTACTTCCGCGACGTTGCCAGGCAACTGAAAATTGAATACATATAGCAAATTCTCATCAGTCTGTAAGGACTTAAAGTTAACATTAACTGGAAAGAAGCACAAATAACTCGGGTTTAACAATCAAAATTAGATAGTTTCATTATACTTATAAAACGAATCAGAAATTTTAACACCGCTTACTTCTCGACTTTGCAAGACGAGTGCGTTGGCGGCGTTAATGTTGAACGATTCTTGACCTGATGGCGGGTAAGTGACGGTTACGGAGACGTCGAAGTTCTTGGAATACACCAGGGACGCCATATCGGCCAAGGCTTGAAGTGCTACGATCGTGTCCTAACGAAACAAAAACACGGCAATTGAAGTGATATAACAGAACAAGGATAGTAAGAAAGGCAAGTATGAATTACATTTACATTCTTTAAAATTCTTTCTTTCGATCGGGTGATCATGAGTTCTAACCCTACTTAGAGAGCCTCTATAGAAATAGAGAATATCTATCTTAAGAGACACCAAGGAACAGAAGTACCTCGGCAATTTTTTCAATAAGTCTATTGTTTTCGGCGGTACCAAGCTTAAAATCACGTTTAACTACACTGTAAAGAACTACCTTTTATCAGAATAAATAAAACGTACCTGTGTGGAGGAGAAACCTCCGCTGGGGTTTCGCTGATTGGTGAGCCACTTGAGAACCGAGAGGCCCTCCGTCCGGTTACCCATGGCCGCTAGCGCCATGAGCGCGTACGACGTCAGCTCCACGTTGAGCGCTTTGCCGTTCGGCTTGTCCCAAGGGTTCGTGGCGGGCTCTGCCGGTGATTCCGCCTTTGTCCAGTACTTCATGCCGCCTGGAAGTGACGTGTATGTGTAAGGGACACGTGTGCTTAGAAATAGAGATGTGCTGAGTGGCATTCATGACATATTAATGTATAACGTATGGTACAGTTGCACTAGATAACATGTATTACTTGTCATTGTGAAATGTACACGTGAAAAAAGTGAATGAGGTATGAAATAATGATGTGTGTTTATCAAAAGAATGTTTCCACATCTTAGTGCATTCAAACTGTGGCATTGAAACAATTTTGTTTTTATTTTGAATTATTTTCGAATAACAAATGACATATAAAATAGAAGGCAAACATAAACGTTTATAATATAAAAACACGTTAAACAGGCATTTAACAACCTTTATTGGTTGCGAGTGCCTTCAGTTTATCCATGGCGATCTTTGCCTGCGCACTTCCGGCCAGCGTTAGCACGTAACCGGTGATGGCCAGTTCGTAGGGGTCGCTCATAAAGGGCACCTCTTCCTCCAGGTACGCGATTGAAAGCGTAACATTACCGGCGATCAGATTGTCAACCTGGATTTAACAGTAACCGTTGATGTCAGGTTTATACCCATGGCGATTTTTGTGAACGCCCAAATGCACATGTGTGGGTCAAACACATGGTTTCAAAAATATATTTGAATCGTCATAAAATATTTTAAAAGATAATAAAATGTTGTTCGTGGTCGATTTACTTAGGAAGAGATATAGCCAGACAGATGGTCATTTGGTAAAGTTTCTCTTTACTTAAAGTTCCACATATAATTATAAAGGTTTATAATGAGACTTTTTCTGAGTTCAATATCATTCCAGTATATGATTTTACCGCATATTTACGTCAAAAAAGAAAGTAAGAAACTTACTTTTAGAGTCGATCAGTCAATTTAATCATGTTAATAGATGTGCCTAATGTTTGAATTAATTGTGTATTGCCACAACATGAAACGAACAGACGCTTTATCAGAAAAAACAAGGATTTGTATAATGTATATCTTATTTACCCCTTCCACCTTTCTTGCTTCCAGGATTGCCGCCAACACGAAGGCTGTCAATGACCTTTCACCGGCGATAGAGCCTCCCTGCAGATAAATCGTTTGATAGTTATAATCATAAATATATAGAAACGACCATTACCATATTTATCATTAAACAGCATCGTCGGAGTCTGCGGTAAAATCATCATTACCAATCAAAAATACAATAATAAAGATGTAGTCATGAGCATAATTATCAAAATCATCAACCGCATCATCTTCGCCATCGTTGTCGGCCGTGAAATTATAATCATCAACAGTCAAAAGAAAGAAATACAATCGATTGCGTGCATTTGTTTGTCCACTCATGCAGCTGTAAACATGTTTAGTATTTAGTGCAACTGATCTACCGGCTAACCTGCATTTCTTTATGCAGAACCCGCCCGGGCTCTTCAAACGTTCCGTTCTTGGCCTGATGAGTGAGAATCCAGGCAACCGTCCGCTTGATGACGTCATCATCCATAAAGATGTACGGCCGCGCCTGCACAAACGACTTCAACACGAACGCTGACAACCTACCGTCAAGCATATGTCTTCTATCATTTATTATTTCAGATGTTCGTATACAAGTGTGTGATAACAAATAGGCCAGTAACGCTGTAATTCGTTGTCTGATTCAGAGTACACGACGTACTTTTTATGTAGTACCTTAGCAAACAATGAACAATCGAGCACAAGTTGCCATGGAGAAGATACACGAATCTATTTATTAATAGGGACTTTTGTATATAGAATAAGTTTAAACTTATCATTTGTAATATATATTTAATGTAAACATTTCAAGTCAAATACTTAATTATGAACTGCCTGCTCATATTTCCAGAAAAGATACAAAAAGTGACCTGCAGCATTTTAGTAGAAAAGTTTAAAAAATAATTAATTCTTCAGAGTAAACATCAATGTGTAGGTGTTTAACTACACACCACATGCTTCCAGAGGGGTCATTATCTCCAAACGCACTAAAGGATCCATCTTTGTGTTGGTAGGTTAGTTCACGCTGGTAACCTGAAATAGCATACATCCTGAAGAGCCAACAAGTGATTTTGTAAAACACAACTACATGACTTTTTTGAGTAATCCCGTATCTCCATATCACATCTAAAACACATAACAGGTGTAATGTTGTTGTTTTTTCAAACTCGTTCTATTAAACATAAAACAATGTCGTAAATTATAATTTTTCCTTAAATGATATTTAATCTCCTGTTAATAATGAAAGATGTTCATAAAGGTTAAGCTGATATCGTGGCTATAAAACAGCAACCTTTGGTCATGTAATTCTTTGTCTTTTCCATGAGAGCTTGGTCAATGTTGTTGGTGGCACCGAGGTACTTTGTTACGAAGATGTTGGGGGCAAAATTCAGCATGTTCTGCTCCCCACATCCGTACGGCATCTTGATCAGCGAGTCCAGCCCGTTGATACTGGGGCCCATAAGGTCACCTGTAGGAACGGTGAGCCAAATATAATTATTTAAACAGAAATACAGTTCAATATCGCCAGACCAAGAAAGGAGTTTTAGATACCTGGTTTCCTCTTCTTCATTTCTGTGTATTTATGAAAAGTGCTGAACTTTGTTACATGTGTCGTTACAAGTAGCTAGGTTTTACAAATTAAAATGATATTCGGAATTGGTGTATACAATAGTCATTTTGGTATAAGAATGTCAAAAATGTTAACACAGATTAGTAGAAAAAAATAAATGTGTGATATCTAGGGTACACGCTTGTCCAATTGTTTATCTTATTCAACTTGTGACTTCATCGTGAAACTTTAAGAAAACAAATCTGGTTGTACCGATTGCTGTAACGCGGATCCTCTGTGAGCCAGGTACGGTATTTGGTGGGAAAGTGATCGGCACTTTGTGAAATAAATCGGGCGTCTGCTGCAGGTCCAGCAGAACGGGAACGTTGTATTCATCCGCGGTGCCTTCCGGCTTAAAACAATATAGTACAGTTGCAAAGGTGTGTCGTACTGTTTAACAAACCTTTGTTTTTTTACAAGATTGTGTCGACGCTTTCTGGCTTATTAAGGAATTTATCTGGTGTTTTATAATAGAATCAATGAATGAGATTGTTGAATATGGGAACAGATATACACGCAATATGGCTTACCTGGATGCATACGTTTGGGCTAAATTGTAATCGCACCTCAGATGCAGCATACCAACATTAGATAATTTACGAATTGAACATTGAATTCGTGTTTCCTCGTAATAAGCAAATTTTGTAAGTTTCATGTTAATACAATTTTTTTTTTTTAATTTATGTGATTCATGTCTGTTTATAACAATCCAAAATGCGTGTTCTTGCACATATGTTGACGTGTTTCCTACCTCTACAAGCAGTTGTTTCTCGATCGCGTCTGCCGAGTAGACCGACCTTGCCTCGACTTTTAGTGTGATCTGGCCCAACTCTCGCGGGATGATAGGAAAATACACCGCAGACGCGCTGTTAGGCTTGATCTACGAGACCATACAAATTGTACGTTAAATTAGGCGTGATTTAGTTGACCGATACCAGTATCTAGTATGTTTAATTTTAAATACTGAGTTATACCACATAGTTACATAAAACAATCGATTTGCTTTACCAATTTAACATGTAAACTTAACACTCAGTTTCGACCAATCAGACTAGTGTCTGCGACGTCCGACAACTTTAAAAAAAAAATGGATTGTAAATGTGAGGTTTCTGGTATTTCTACACGCATTATGAAATATTGAGATATTATAATGTTATAAGGATAGTACAATTACCATGACAAATCTAGCCACATCTGCGGAATATTGTCCTGTCCACCAGGAGGATATGTGAATGTTGTCATACTGGGAGTTATTGCGGAGAAGAACGTACGCCTGAAAATACAATAATATTTGAATATTACATATTCTATGTTTAAGTCGTTTTATCAAATTTGATCATAAGCGGAAAACACATTAACATATTATATGCGAAATTATCACATCGCTATACGCCGTCGTGAACGCTTTTCTTTATGTTCAGTGTTGTTCAAAAACATGAGGTTTTCCAGAGTTAAAGAAACCACGTACAAAACAGATTCGGATCCATTGTGATTCTGATAGTATCAAACAGTTAATGAAACTTAGTCCTTAACTTGTCTATATAAATCGACAATCATATATCATACATAATCAGTATTGCACGTATATTAATTATATATTCCAACACTTTAATATATCGTCATCGCGTACAGTACTGTTTTTATATTGTAAACTTGTCGTTCGGAACAAGTACACTTCATTACCGAAGATGTTTAAATACAACCAAAATAGATGGAATTATGTCGGTGACGTTGCTTGAAATAAATTTACTCACAAACACGGGGACGGTGTTGTAGTTAAAGACGTTCGCCTGCACGATGACTTTCTCTCCGCGGACGACTGAATAGGGCAGATGGAGGCTCACGAAGAATGGCAGGAACGTTTGTAACTAAAATACGCGTTTATATAGGAGTTTATATAGGTGTCGACTGTGATTTGAGTGGACCAGGGTATTAAACGCCATTCGTTTTCTGTAAAGAAACATGCGCTTGCGATCGGTTCATATGCTCGTGTCAATTACTTTCACAAATGTTGATAATATTTTAATAGATTTAACTTATTATCCAATCAATTCTTGTGAATGTCAGGTGTTCAGCGGTTTTAATACTTTAACATCATAGCCATTGAGTTTTGTTTGGGTGTATAAAACGAGCACACGTGTTTTTTCCCATAATTTATGTTTGCTGAAACAACACGTACGTTTGCAGCAGACTTGGAGAGGCCTACACCTGTTTCCTGATTAACAGCAAACGCTGTGGCCACCCAGGACGTTATCGTGTCTGGCACCGTGCTCTCGAACGTCACGCTGCCGTTCGCGCTGAAAAAGTTAACGTGATTTGTTCAACTGTTGACCACAATAGTATTTATTCATAGCAGTCACATAAAATCACAATTAATAGTTAGATTCGCTTTTGACATTTGTACAACAAATATTACTGTACATTAATATCAATTATATAAACCAATCCTTTGATAATTATTACTATATCTGATTTCCTAAAAGTGAAGCATTATTATTGAAACACATTATGGAATTTACTTGTAAACAAAGTCCAAAACCTATGTGGCGTGTCATAATATGTTCCTCGTGTTCAAGACGTTTACATAAATAAGCAGCAAATTTCTTCAGGGGTTCCAAACACATAGTTCATTTTGTGTCGTATTCGTAAATCTTCTAGTTGTTTAATATTTAATAATGCAAGTTTTAATTTAGTTTTTTTTTAATAAGGAACAACCATTAAACTCCTTTTTTCAAATATACGAACATAAAAAAATAAGAACAAACGTATGTATAGGGTATTCTAATATGCGTGTTTTTACGTACGAAACCGATTGAGAAATCCATAGCCACGTTTCAGGGAACTTTTTCCGGACCCTTTTGACTTCTTGCATGGATTCAATGGGCGCGCCTAACGTCAGTTCCGACCGTTCCATTGCCATTGGCATAACCGTACCAGCTGCCATCACCATGAAGTCGATCGGTCCTGTCTGATTGGCTAAACACCAAACATATAAGACGTAAACTGATTTACACCCTCTCTTAACTAGGAGTGATTAAATGATGGAGTTGTGTTTATTCAAACGCGTGGTACACGCTCAAGATGATCAGTCTACAGTCCAGTTGGAATATTTTTCGATGAAACGTGGCTGTGGATTTGTTTGCATACTTTGAACGCAGTGTAACAACGCAAAGCTAGTGTAAGCCAGTGATCAACTACTTACGCCCCTTGTTAATCATAAACTACATAACATAAAGATGAGTAAAACATGCAAACTCGATACATAGTACTCAACGCAACGTGAAGCCCATAGTGTAAGTATGTAAAGTAGAAAACAGAAGCAGGTAATGTTGTTGAAATTTAAATTCCAATCCGATATATATATACGTGAATTATGTTAAAAGCGTTTTTGGTGCGTAGAACAACCAAGGACCGCATTCATAGTTGTGTAGTTGTGTGTGCTTCCTTGACCAGACCGTTGAAAGCGGCTTGCTTGCGTAACTCCAGTACTTTGACAATACGAACTGTATTCGTTTAAATTTGCGGCGCATCCATGCAAGAAAGGCGATAACAGTTTGCATGTGTCGCAACATTGGTTATAAAAAGAGCAATTCATGCAAGACTCATGAATCCATATTATTAATATTCTAGCAAGATACTATAAATAGCAAACTCGATACATAGTACTCAACGCAACGTGAAGCCCATAGTATAAGTATGTAAAGTAGAAAACAGAAGCAGGTAATGTTGTTGAAATTTAAATTCCAATCCGATTTCACATTGCATGCACATATTTAACGTGAATTATGTTAAAAGCGTTATTTGTGCGTAGAACAACCAAGGACCGCATTCATAGTTGTGTAGTTGTGTGTGCTTCCTTTACCAGACCGTTGAAAGCGGCTTGCTTGCTTAACTCCAGTACTTTGACGAACTGTATTCGTTTAAAGTTGCGGCGCATCCATGCAAGAAAGGCGAGAACAGTTTGCATGTGTCGCAACATTGGTTATAAAAAGATCAATGCATGCAAGACTCATGAATCCTTATTATTAATATTCTAGCAAGATACTATAAATAGGTTACCCAATTCAAGATTATAAAATGCTCTTTGCCAAATCATAGGTCGCCATGCCACCATTCCATTCTCCGAGTTAACACAGCCTTACGCAGTTATTTTGTTTTCCCACAACCATGTTTCAGGGAACAATTTTCGGACTCGTTTTGGCTCCGCTAACTCCGCTAAAGTGGGCGATCCAGATTTCTCCATTATTCCCGGTGCTGCAGCAAACACCATCATTTGAACTCCCATCTTCATAGGCATGGCTACCGGCTCATCCATAGCTGACAATACGAAATGTGCATACATGTTTTACTTATTTGCAGCTGTAAACCATAAGCGCAAACACGTAAACAATTGCTTTTTTACATGTTTTTTTTTGTAAAATTGTGCCAGTCTTTTCTAAGCAAAAAAATGTAGAAACTGAATGGTGGAGAAACCTTAACAAATTCAGCATATAGTGTGCTATCAAACTTTGTGACAAATACACGAACAAACACATCTGTCCACAATTGTTTATGTGCACTTTTCCCACCACACACTTTAGTTGCATTATGCCAGATTACATGCACTTCTACACATGCAGACAGCTGATATAATGCATAAAACAAATGTTCACCGTGAACGATTCATAAACAATACATTATTATTGTTTTNGATTACATGCACTTCTACACTCATGCAGAAGCTGATATAATGCATAAAACAAATTTTCACCGTGAACGATTCATTACCAATACATTATTATTGTTTTAATTACCAATCGTTTTTTAAGTCATACTTTTAAGACTTATAAATCTAATAAAATGGCATTTTGCATTACTGACTTTATATATTTAGCATGAATTTTGTTTCTATTTTCAGGAAGCCATACTGCGCATTATGNATACTTTTAGACTTATGAATCTAATAAAATGGCATTTTGCATTACTGACTTTATATATTTTGTATGGATTTTGTTTCTATTTTCAGGAAGCCATATTGCGCATTATGCAAAAAAAATGCATTTATCAAGCAACGTTAATAATAGTACTTGTTAAAGTGGTAATGTGAAGAGTTCTAAAAAGCTCTTTGAGAACATTTGTTTTAGCAGTGAAAAAAAATAACGAATTTATACATCGTCTCACTGATCCAGAGCCATGTTTCAGGGAAAAATCTTCTGATTCGTTCTGGCTTTTTCAAATCTGCAACTTGTGCAGAGGAACTTTCCTCGTGGTCCGAACGTGTTGTGGTAGATCGAGTTGTGAATAATTGTGGAATTGTGGATAATCCAAAAAACATTCCTCTACGAGGTGCTGCTATACAACAATAAGGGTAGTAATANTCTCACCTGCTTCTCTAATTGAGCGTAATATTTGTTTAGTTCAGGATTATGAAAATACAAACAAAGATATATTTTAATACTACAATATAGTCATACACATTATGAATTCATCAGACAGTGCTTCTAAGTAACTTCACGGTATGTTTGTTTAACAGTCTTGTCATATAGTGGACCCAATAATAGTATTGTTCATGAAGTATTGGTCTTAAAGGACTCATACGATGACAAAAAATTCATATTTCGTCAGCATAAACAGTGTCTCTAAAAAAACGTAAGACATAGAAAGTGATAGTGATAACCCAATACGATAACAAAACGAACAGAGTTGACGTCACAACACAATTCGAAATGATCAAAGAAGGGGTGAACATTTGTCACATTTTTTATAAGCACAAAGTCAGTTGACGCTTGCTAGATTTTTAAGTAACAAAACACTACAAACTAAAAAACATTCCAGCTGAATCGCACATTTGCTTATGTCGGTTTACTTTTAATACAGTTATTTACATTCGCTAATGATTCCTGAGGACCATGTGCTTCAAATGTCATTTGATTTTTAGGCAGGCTAATTAAGAAGCCAATTGTACGCGTTCATGTTCAAGCAGTTATACGTAACGTTTGCATGATAACCATATGTCATTCGATGTAACTTACGTTCAACGTGGTCGTATATCAGAGCGTCAGTAAGGTAGACCAAACCCGCATTCTGAAGTAAAATAAAGTAAATTTTGCCATTAATATGTGAGTACTTTGACGGTAAAAGTACAAGATATGTCTAGGTAAAGATGGAATTTTACCCACAACGCGCAGTTGACAAAACATAAAACGCTTATAACCGACTGCACTTACGTCAAAGACGGCCTTGGCGTCGTCGCCGCTCGCCGGCGTCGGCCATCGCCAGCAGAACCAGCCACAGTCGTCGTACCGGTTACTGGTGTCGTATGACTGAAGCTCGGACCTCACCTTAGATACACGGAAATATTAAATTCCATGGCAAAATGAGCATGCGGACTAGCATCAGGCTGTTCTTTCCATTCATCTTGGACGCCAATTTTCGCCATAAGTGCAGTTACAAAAAGGTAAATTAAAGAAACAACAACACAAACATACCATGTAAGTTGACACTGTCCTCTTGGATTTGGTTTTGTTTTAAGACTGTATAGGAAGATCAGTGACTGCAATTTCGCTATCATGTGTATGCTTCTTATTCGTGTAAAGTAAATATTTTCAATCATCGCATATATCGGTCAGAATTTAAACTTTAACCGTATTTTTCCCAATTCTCAAAATATTGAAAAAACAAATTGAATACAATAAGGAAACAAGTCAGTTTTACAGATTTTGTAAATAAGTTAACTGACAAAAGATCAACTACATTTAAACTAAACTAAAACTTGTGTTGATGTTGATGTATGAAAACATAATATGCGTGTATATTTCAAAATGTATTTAGGTATTTTACTGAATGTTAGATAATCAAGCACTAATGGCTGAACTGAAATGTTGGTGACGCTATTACTCGTACATTTAACGTGTCCGTCTACCTGATCGTGCGAGATGTCGTTGCCGGACTTCAGAAGCAGGACGCTCTTGTCCACCGCCAGGACGTTGACCTTTGACCCAGGGTCAGCGGTCACGGTCAGTTTGATGGGAGCGCCCGGGGCCACCTGTTGTTGATCGAAAGCTATGGTGACCTGCAAGAAATACACACTGACATTTACACCTACCAAAGTAATAAACACTAACATGATTGCAGAACAGGTGTCACAAGAACAGTACACTTGTATGAGGTCATGTTGTTATTTAACAGGGAAGTATATTATGAAATAAAAACATCACTATACAATGTTTATATGATATTGACTGGACACTAACTGTCGTGTAGGATATCAATTTCATCATAAAAATACGGCAAGAACATCAACAACAGGAAAACACACCACCCCTATTTAGTGATTTTCTGCAAAGGTAATCCATTATAATAATAGTAATGTACACGTAGACCGTGTATCTGTGCTTACTATATAAAACAGATTCGATCTAACGATATCAGTAAGATTGATTCTCATTTTTATTAAGACAATCACGGCGTCTTCGATCCGTTTCAAGTGTGTACATACTAGTTTCCTTTTTTCAACACAAATAAACCGTTTATTAATAGAAAAGTAGCATAAAAAGTTCAGAAGAAAAGGTAACAGAACATAAACGAAATTTGAGTTTTATACACTAGCAAATATGTTTCGTTTATGAAGACGATATTCTCATCATTTTAAGAAGATATTTACATGAAAATCAATATATAAGATATCCAGGTACACATTTTATGTTCGCAATCTTAAACGCAAATATGACCAAGTATTGTGTAAAATGAATATAAATATTCATGTTGGACCATTAATCAAATATTGTGTCCCTCAGTGAAATTTACAACCAGAAGGTTTACGCGGTACCAACACCTTTGCTCGCATTTGTTGTTTTGGAAATTATTTTTATGTCGTATGAACGAAAATGCTCAGACTAAAAGGGATTTCTCAACAGAGTGCATGCTTGTGTGTACGAAGGTGTTTTCCGTTGTACAGCAGAACACTATTTGCAATAAAATAAAATATTACTTTCGATTATTATTTGGAAGCTAGTTCTTCTGAACTGGTATTATGTTTTTTTTTATTAATCAACGGTCTTTAAAAAAAAGAATAGGATCGTCTGATTATCAATCTTTATATGAAACAATCAATCGAATACTGTTTACTTTATTGGTATAAATAACCATCAAGTTATCGCTAATACCGACACAATTTCTCGTATTTTTTGTACAACTGAAATTGTGACTTTTTGTCGTATGAACGCATTTGCACATACTAATGTGATTTCTCAACAGAGTACATGTCTTGTGCGTATGTATGTGTTTTCTGATGTACTGCAGAACAAATTGCTTTCGTCTATTTTCTGCTAGCTACTTCATCTGAACTTGTATAATAGTTGTTTATTAATCAACGTTCTATTTTCAAAAAGAAGGAATAAGAATGTATATACTCGCTTTAATTGGAAATCCAACCAGATGGGACCAGATTTGGTCAGATGATACAGAGACAAATTGTGTTTCTTCAATAAATACGCGTTAACATCCGTATTGATTTTCGAAGTAAACGACATTTGATGTATGGTACCATGAACAATCAAGTAATATTCTTTATTTAATTTCCCTGGTGCAAAATCATGGGTTTAAGATTAAGAAAGTAGCATGTTTTAATTTAATTCATATATACACACCTACAATTACCAAGTTGGAAACGTGTTTATTGTTCAACGTGCAACAGAAAGATTATTTGAATACCTCATTTTCGAAGATTCCATCCACGTTGAATGTCAGGCCGTCTGCAACCACCTCTCCATCCGGTCTGACGTAGAACACCATCAGCTTGGCTTTCGGGGCCATTTCTGCTGTGATCGGTAACACCCAAGAGTCATTGGTCAGCGCGACTGTCCCCATAGCAACGATGTTGCCCTTGGACATAACCTTAGAAAGGGTAAGTCATACACAAATATTAGCTTTTACACGCGAAGATCTTTCTTTAGAAACGGAATGTCTTCGATAGATATATCTCAGTTGCTTGTATAATATTCCAAAATAACACATACAGTCATTTGTTCATGGATTACGTAACACTGTGGGTAAATGTGTTTAAAAATAAACATTTTAAAACAGTGCATGATGATTTTGAGCAATGAAAACAATCACTGAACATTTAACGAACACATACATACTCTTATTTAATTAATACTTAGTGAAGAAAAATTGAATATTATTTGGGAGATAATTCCCAATCTTTTTCTCAGTTGTCTGAATAGGGACTAACTTTTGTAGACATTTGAATCAATTTGAAATACAGTTTGGATGCGTATCATGTCACTTTTAATAATAGTAAATCATTAAAAGAAAGTTATGATAAGTAGCAGTTAATGTTTTAAGAACAGTAACTGAAAAGACATATCCATTTTAAACTACATACTGGATTTTAAAGTATTAAACATATTATTATATGCCATACAAGGTTATCATGGCTTTATGTTTTCCCCAGTTGTTTTGAGCAAAGATGACTACATGACAATGTTTGTTTGCATTATTTAAATCCACCAAAGATTGGAGCTGGTCATCTCGGTAAAACCGTTATTGTAAAATCCATAATAAATTATTATTTAATATTTGATTTGGTGCTCAGCCTTCAATTATCCGCAATCATGTTTTGTATGCCACCTTTATAAAAATCAATTGTGTTGACATTTTGAATACAATGAGCAGACACCATTTTACATTTATAAGTAATCCTTTTCAGAACAATATTTAATCTTTGACAGTTTTACATTTTAAGAAGTTGTTCATATTGTTTACGAAAATCTTATATGTTTTCTTTTCATGACCGTGACGGTTTTTGACCCTTGTTGTCTAAGCCTGTACCGTATTGTATAGATTAATATATGCCACATTTCTGCTCGGGTCAAGATTTCTTAAACCAAGAGGGTCATAATCGAAATTCCTATTGGTAGGGCCAGAAGTAGCCTTAAACAAATACCGTTTCATATCCACAGAAAACATTCAATGACGCAAAAAAAAGGTCATTTTGCCCAGTTTTCTCAGAACGCGACACCAATTCTTGCACCTGTCATTAAAACTGGAAACATCCTAATGGGGTTACATCGTTTACATATAATTATTAAGCAAAATAAGGACAAACAAAATCTTGTCTAAACCACATTGAAAGTGGGAACACTATTGGGACGACACTTTCCGCCTTAACTGGATTTTTTTTTATAAGCAGAGACATCATTTAAACGAAAAATTCCATAAAAGCGGAAATTGTTGTCCCTGATTAGCCTGTGCGGATTGCACAGGCTTATCTGGGATGACAATTTACGCAAAAGCATTTTGCCCAGTTTTCTCAGAACACGACACATTTAACAAACTTTGATCACCATCTAACGCTTCATACCAAACATAAACGCTCTGAGTCGAGTCTTGAGGTTTTAGAGGAAAATATCTGTAAAATTATTTATAATATATAAGTTTGAATAACATAAATTATTTGAATCCCTACCCCTTCCGCGTGACCAGCTTAAAACAGGGCACCTTTTATGTTATTTTAAAGTAAGCTTGTTATTTGCAAAAGGATTAAATTAAAACGAGGTCGTCGAGTTTTGATCCACTGTATGTGATTTGAACAAAGTTTGTGGAGGATTTCGACACAATTGAACAATTCAAATATGAAACATCTGGACCTTTTGGTTTCAGAGAAGAAATTGTTAAAGTGTGTTGTTTTATTCTATTAATAAAGTATACCCTTAATATGATTCTAGGTTTGTGGAAAGCTTTGATCCCAGAAACATGGTTTGAACAACTCTTATATCGGACAACTATCTGTTATGACAGTGACAAACCATCAGTGGTTAAAAGGTGTTTGTTTGTTTTTAAAAATTATTTTGCAATAAACTCCACATAATTTGGATGAAACAACTTCACACTCCATGAAAGATGGAAAATAGCGAAAGTAAACATATGCACAAGGAAATTTTATTTTAAATGATGCATATTATCGTTTCTAATACATTTAGCAAACATTGAAAATTAGAAGCTGTATACGATGCATTATAGAATAATAATGAATTATATAATTGAGTGAAATTTGTTAATTTTGCAATGCAATATGACAAAGCTTAATAATCAATTAAATAAATTAAACAATACACGAACCTGCTTAGATCCAAATCCTCCAGATGGACTTCTTTGCTCAACAAGCCACTTGACAATCTGTAGGCTCACTACAATGTCCTGGTGTGTGGCGTAGATCAGAAGCACGTACGACGTGGTTTCAATGTCGCGTGCTTGGGCCCTGCGAGGTGGTCCACGTCCACTAGATGGAGCATCTACGCTGGCCTTCCAGTATAACATTCCGCCCAAAACGTTCAGATAGGATAAAACATGGAGATAACTTGCACAATTCGTAATCCAAAATGCTTATCATCGTTTTCTCCCTTCATTTTCGTTATGTGAACAATTTATAAAACTTACAAAACATGCATAATACGACGACGACATTTATAAGTCAACAATCTTTGTACATCGTATTGCGATTCTTAAAGAATAAACTATTTTATTTAAATTTACCATGTAACTTTTTTACAATACATACGGTGTGCACATATTTCTTAAAGCACATGTGTGAAAACTATTACTTTCTTCTGTATCCGTGGTCTTTAATTTCTGTTTGACGATTCCAACTTTGCTACTTTTGGCGAGTATCAGTGCGTATCCCGCAATGGCCAGTTCGAACGCATTGTCCATATCATCAACTATCTTCTCCAGCGCTTTGACTCCGTCATCAATCACTGACTCCATTTTAGGAGCAATTTTAAAGTGAAAGAGTTAAACATCGAGTAGAATATGGGCTTTTAGTGACTTGTACGTATAATATCAATTTACGAATTACGTCATCCTCTTAACATATCTTTTCCTTATTAACACATAAAGCTTGCAAATCTCATAAATATAATAATGAAAAGTAGCCAGAAATTAAACGTTGAAATACTCGTAATGGATTTCCAACGGGCATTTACATAATGTTGTGAATTCTTTGAGAACGTTTTCTCCTGATGAGCGTTAATAACTTATACTAATTTCCAACGAGGATGTTCGCGGATGAACACAGAACTTGTTTACTTCCATGAATTGTTTATGAAATGCATCTACTAGGACTATGATAAAAATCTTTGTTTTGCTTCGAGAACATCATGGTCCACACTTCCATGAATTGTTTATGAAATGCATCTACTAGCACTATGATAAATATCTTTGTTTCGACTCGAGTACATCATGGTCCACACTTCCATATAAAGAAGTGAAACTCCAGCTGCTGGAGCAGTATTGAAATCTTATTATAAACAATTAGTTGGTCCTTTATTTATGGAAAGTGACCGATTGCCGAAACAGTACAAAACAGCACAATACAGCACAATACAAAACAACATAAACACAAATAAGAATAAAGCTGGGGTCACCGCCTTGGAACGGTCAATGCAACGCATTTGGGGTTTAAACCTGGTTATAGAGCGCTCAACCTCACACTTGGCCCAGCAATATTCATAATACATTTAAGTGTAAATAAAATTTAACGTCATAGCATTGTAACTCAAATTAAACAATAACAAAAGGGAATTAAAACGCATTCAATTTAATTACTATTTAATTACTCAATTGCATTGAAGATACAAGAGTAACAGAGTTACAACTTTTTGACGAACGATCAAATATGACTTGTTTATGAAATGCATCTACTAGCACTATGATAAAAATCATAGTATTGACTCTAGTACATCACGATCCACCTACCCCTTTGTCTTTGACTCTCATCATAGCAATCAACACAAAGGAAACCAAATTCTGTGGACCCGATGCCGAGCCTCCCTGCAATTTGAAATGCATAATGCAGATTTGTTATTAAACATTGCATGATACACTTATAGGATTTGCATCGGACTTGCTTGGGTACTTGTCTGATAAATCTTACAGGGGACACATTGATAAACACGTGTTTCGTAAGGGTACTGTGAGGAACACAATTTATCCGGCTTTCTGTTAGTTTTCAAAGCTTTGCAAATTGCACGCTACGCAAGATTAAAATGATACATTATTAATGTCTATAATTCAAACGAATTAGTCTATCAGCCAGATGGGTTGGGATGTACCACTCAGGCGGGCAAAACAACACTTATCTTACTTGATTGTATTCTCAATATAAAGAAACAAAATGTATGATAACAATCTCAGTTGGGCAGCTTTAANAAGGTGTCGTGTATATACAATATGAATGTAATGGGTAGAACGTTGTTGGTAAAAAGAGATCACTCGTGTATGGGTAAGATTAATAACAAGAGCCGAGTTTTCATACCGATCCTACGTAAATTGTGCATGAAACAAACAAATTATACAGCACATTTGGCATCCTCCGACGGATGATTTTATGTATTCGTTTGATAAAACTTTCTAAACAAAATATCCAAAAAAACAGTCTCGCAAAAAAAAATTGTGCCCCTAGCGTCCCACTTTATCGTACAGTTAATATTACGCATAGTTCATAAATCTAGCAAATATCGTTTAATCATTTAACTACTTAATATATCAACTTAATATTGTCTTTAAAAAATATACTGATCATCTTGTGGGCCAAGGGCTACTCACAACGGAGGTATACGGAAGTCCAGGCTTAAAATTGTTCGGAAGCGAGCTCGGAAATTCCATTTTTGTGATTTGTTTGAAGAACTGGAGCTCCACATCCGGCGCACGGAGCTTACTTCCGGTGAGAGTCTCGGTNACCAATTAAATACATTCAGCGAGCAATTTCTAAAACAAGTCAGGTCATGCATATATATTTATCAACATCAACCATTGCACAAAACATTCACAAGACAATGTACTGTAACCACAAGCTTAGAACACGAAAGATGGCACAGATGTGACATGTTGTTGCTTTTATTTATTGTACTATTTACTAAGTCATTGAAACACGTGACAACGTCGTAGGACATAGCACTAATTCGCGGGAAAAACCAAGCTTACTTTTGTCAAACCGGACACCGTAACCCAAGAAGCGCATGAACTATGTGTCATAAACTTGTAGTCTATCTTACAAACAAATACTGCTAAATATAAAATCAGAAACATCTTACAGCGAATCTATACAGGCAGACGCATGTTAAGCAAGTGACACTCCCAATCAGCTAAGATGTCACTTTAAAAAAAAAATGTATAACACAATAATGCATAAATTCGCAGTCACGATGTAGCGTCGTAAGAATACATTGAATCCATTACCGTGTAACCATGAAAGGTTTACTCACCATATTCATCAACTGTGATTGATTTCTCTGTCTGTTCTTTCTGAAAGCGTAACATCAATAACATATTTCTATCTCAACAACAGTTGTTTGTCTGATGTATAGTGCGGATGTTGACGACATGTGTTGCAAAGGTTGATTGATGACTGCATGTCTTAAGTATTGTATTGCGTTTGTTTATAGTGTTCATTCCTCTTAAACATTTATGATATTTTTACCATCAGCTTAGGTGTATTTGTCCATTGTAGCAGCTGAATGATGGGATCGTTATTATTTCAAAATTAACAACCTTATTAATATCGATATATAAAGCAATTACGATTTGCGTTTTAAATAAATGTCTGGGGCTTTGTTGCAAGAAACGATCAATGAGATAATTTAAACATAAACACAATATGGGACCTAAACTATATTAAATAACTATAAATGTAAAAATCATTAAAAAAAAACACTAAATATATTTAACAAATCAAATAGTCAATGTCATATGTTAAAATTCTTCAATTAAACCATTCATATAGGCATCGTTGCATTGTGACGTACCCCTTGTTTGACCTTGATCTTCCAGTCTCCAAGGATCGGCGCGTCCGACATGACCATTTGGGACTCGAACACGCCTCCTGCTGCTCGTAGGTCTGCCTCCTTTACAGACCATTGGTTAATCTTGTTTCCGGCTGGATCCTATTACATGGATATGGATATGAAAGATGGACATAGCTGAATGACTATTACTTGTTTAAAGGCTTCAACATTAATTCTTAATACATGTGTTTTTGAGTGAAAATAACCTGTCTTTTTACAATATGGTTACTGAAAACTGCGATATCAATATTTAATGTGTTTTAAAACCTTTAATGCAATACATTTTAATAATGTTAAGAACCCAACTTAGTTCTTGTTTATTGTGTACGTCTCATTTGGACTCCTTAAAATTAAATTTTTATTACAATAAGTACCTTGTTTTACATTTGTTTCAATATATAATATTGATTTTCTCATTAATAACATGTATAACGTGAATACCTGACTTAACTCAAGCAGAACCATGTGCGAAAACATCACAAACATAATTGTAATCAGGGCAATGTTTAACTTGTAAAAATCGCATACATACATACAGATCCACGGACATTGGGTCGAACGTCACTTTTAGGTCCGACGTCATACCAAATATTCTAAAGTGAACTGAAATTAAAAAGAAAACGGTTTTGTGTAGTTCCTTCATTATTTGTTTCTGATTAGATCAACATAATCTAAAACAGGAAGGAAGAATGAAAACAAGTTTTTTTTTTAAAGGCGATAAAAGTACAATACTGGTATAACGTTTCAGTTTCAAAGTAGTTCACAATGTAAGCATAACAGATTTCTGCAATATATTTAGACTTAAGATATTCATATTTTTCAGATCTTATCAAAATAGACCCTTTTCAATCGAAATATAAATAGTAACTATTTGAATATCTTGAATACCAGTGCTAACAGATTCTATACTAACTTGTCTGTCCAGGTTTGTAAATGGCCTTGTCCGTCTGCACGAATATAGACTGACTTTTGCCATGGTACGATAGCTGGGTGGTGTTGGAGAACTGAAGACCCCCTGTACCTTTAATACGGAGCTGATACCGGTCGTCGGGAAGAGTGTCAGGGATCTGAAATTAGGTAATAACTAATTACATTTGCGAAAACTGATTTGCGATAAGTGCAAATTACATCAGTGGATCTAAAAGACGGTAAAATAAAAGTAGAACTGACGTTTTGAAATGGGTCAGGGAAAATAACATCCGAACATATAAAATGGAGTATTAGAACGGATATCGGAGTCTGTTTAATAGGATTAGAAAAAAAACACCTGAGGTCATAAACATAAAGTGGTTTAGGGCAAATTACATCGGAGGATCTGATTCCATATTTAAGAACAAATTACATCGGGAGACTTTAATGGGTAATAAATAAGTTTAGAAAAAAAAAAATGTTATCGATCATTAACAATTATTTGCCATTCCAAATTCTTAATCTAACACGGCACGTGCCAAATTTTATATAAACAAAGAAGAAAATCGTCTTTGGGTTATTCTGCAATAATTATGGGCGGAGCTTATACTCTGAAAGCACGCGCTGTAACTATACAAAACATGCCGATACATTTTCCACC
>VMBQ01006118.1:56004-73351 GCA_007657795.1 Dreissena rostriformis | reverse complement strand
TTGATTCGGATAGTGGCGAACAAGAATAGTGTCAATATTATTGATTGTTTCTGTATTGCAGCTTGCAGAATTATTATTGATTTTATTGGCTACGGCAAACGCACTTGCGTTTTAAATGTATTATTTAATAAAATAACTGATATTCAACTGAGCATATATTAACATCAATTTTAATCATAAACAAACATGTACATTGCTTAGAACAATGATAAGCGATAAGTGCTGTGTCGTTAAAATAAACTCATTTATTTTCTTGATCACTTTTACTCAGAAAACAGTATTAAACTATTAATGAATACATGTAATTGTATCGAAGACTAATGAAATATGCATGTCAAACCGATGCTTATACGTTACCTTACTGATATATGCTATATTAATAAAAACGTGACAAAGATAATTTATCTGGGAATAATATGTTTATGCAATGCATAAATAAATATGCATTTATTATATATTGAGTTAATAAATGCAATTTAATTATTTACTTTATTATGTAGTTTATATTACATTCAACTTGAACATATATGTATATTACTCTAACTTAAAAATGTAGTTTATATTAAACTCGTATGAAATATTATGTCTCTATTACCCTTATATAATAGCTAATCTATATAGCTAATCCGAATAGCCAATCAAAAGCATAACTGTGCATTAATAGCCGTTGAGAAATTAATGATAATTGATTCCGCAGCATTTATTAATCGCAAAGTGTAGGTTGTTGTTGTTTGTCTTAATAAGAACACAAATAATTATGACCGTGCGCTAGTTCGTCACTATCAGAATTAACAATGTCTTAATAATTTATTTTTGAACAATACACATCAAATATTTCCCGCCGCATTCAACATCATCGCATGAATCACAAACCAATCTAAGAAACTGGTTTACGCCTATAACATCCAGATGTGTCTTGTACTTCACTTGTTTACTCAGGGCAGATAAAATGTTTATTGAAACTAAGCGGCGCATGTTTAAAACACAGGCTCACTAAATCACGAAACAACGTCAAGCAAGTTAAACATTGATTATAGACAAACGATATGAGATTAATTGGTGTCAAAACAAATGATCTCTCTTGTCGTAAATGTGTTTTATTGACGATGTAGAGATTCAGGGACACCCAATGCGCATTACATTGTAAGAAAACGAGACAAAGACGAAAACGCCCCGGGGTCGCGTTGTTTTAAAACAAACTGGTCAACGCACTCCCACGCTCTAGGCGTTGTTGTCGGGTCAGGTAAGGTCAACAACAGTTTTCTGTGCAGCTTATTACATACAACAAACACATGCCGTGTGTACAGTAACCCATGTGAATGTTACGTGTGTGTGTTGGGGGGGGGGGTGCGTGTTAAAATACTGCTATAGTATATACAAAGAAATTTCAAATATTGTGTTAAACGAATATTTTGAAATCAACTGACAATAGCATGATGATTACACGCCTCTTTATCATACATGTATGTGCATCCAGCTGAAGGTGTTATTTTTTGTTACGAAATGTATTATATTCATGAATGATTTAATCAGAAATGTTGTTATACTTGTTTTTCCTTTTACCTTTCGAAGATATTTAATTATCATTTACGTGCTATTAAACTCAACAAGCTGGTGTCATGTCATTTGCACACCGGACCCCAAAAAAGTAGCATTTGTTTCGTTTTTGTGTTTTTCTCTGCCTCAAGTTTGTATTTCTTCTTGGCATATGTTCATTACGGCTTATCGCCAACGGACTGTAATTGCCTTGGAATGTAACCGCTATGTTTTAACTTGGAGTGTAACCGCTATGTTTTAACTTGGAGTGTAACCGCTATGTTTAAGTTGGAGTGTAACCGCTATGTTTTAACTTCAAACGTTTCTTTGGGTATCTGGTTTGGGTAATTGTCTGTCTGTCTGTCTGTCTGTCTGTCTGTCTGTCTGTCTGTCTGTCTGTCTGTCTGTCTGTCTGTCTGTCTGTCTGTCTGTCTGTCTGTCTGTCTGTCTGTCTGTCTGTCTGTCTGTCTGTCTGTCTGTCTGTCTGTCTGTCTGTCTGTCTGTCTGTCTGTCTGTCTGTCTGTCTGTCTGTCTGTCTGTCTGTCTGTCTGTCTGTCTGTCTGTCTGTCTGTCTGTCTGTCTGTCTGTCTGTCTGTCTGTCTGTCTGTCTGTCTGTCTGTCTGTCTGTCTGTCTGTCTGTCTGTCTGTCTGTCTGTCTGTCTGTCTGTCTGTCTGTCTGTCTGTCTGTCTGTCTGTCTGTCTGTCTGTCTGTCTGTCTGTCTGTCTGTCTGTCTGTCTGTCTGTCTGTCTGTCTGTCTGTCTGTCTGTCTGTCTGTCTGTCTGTCTGTCTGTCTGTCTGTCTGTCTGTCTGTCTGTCTGTCTGTCTGTCTGTCTGTCTGTCTGTCTGTCTGTCTGTCTGTCTGTCTGTCTGTCTGTCTGTCTGTCTGTCTGTCTGTCTGTCTGTCTGTCTGTCTGTCTGTCTGTCTGTCTGTCTGTCTGTCTGTCTGTCTGTCTGTCTGTCTGTCTGTCTGTCTGTCTGTCTGTCTGTCTGTCTGTCTGTCTGTCTGTCTGTCTGTCTGTCTGTCTGTCTGTCTGTCTGTCTGTCTGTCTGTCTGTCTGTCTGTCTGTCTGTCTGTCTGTCTGTCTGTCTGTCTGTCTGTCTGTCTGTCTGTCTGTCTGTCTGTCTGTCTGTCTGTCTGTCTGTCTGTCTGTCTGTCTGTCTGTCTGTCTGTCTGTCTGTCTGTCTGTCTGTCTGTCTGTCTGTCTGTCTGTCTGTCTGTCTGTCTGTCTGTCTGTCTGTCTGTCTGTCTGTCTGTCTGTCTGTCTGTCTGTCTGTCTGTCTGTCTGTCTGTCTGTCTGTCTGTCTGTCTGTCTGTCTGTCTGTCTGTCTGTCTGTCTGTCTGTCTGTCTGTCTGTCTGTCTGTCTGTCTGTCTGTCTGTCTGTCTGTCTGTCTGTCTGTCTGTCTGTCTGTCTGTCTGTCTGTCTGTCTGTCTGTCTGTCTGTCTGTCTGTCTGTCTGTCTGTCTGTCTGTCTGTCTGTCTGTCTGTCTGTCTGTCTGTCTGTCTGTCTGTCTGTCTGTCTGTCTGTCTGTCTGTCTGTCTGTCTGTCTGTCTGTCTGTCTGTCTGTCTGTCTGTCTGTCTGTCTGTCTGTCTGTCTGTCTGTCTGTCTGTCTGTCTGTCTGTCTGTCTGTCTGTCTGTCTGTCTGTCTGTCTGTCTGTCTGTCTGTCTGTCTGTCTGTCTGTCTGTCTGTCTGTCTGTCTGTCTGTCTGTCTGTCTGTCTGTCTGTCTGTCTGTCTGTCTGTCTGTCTGTCTGTCTGTCTGTCTGTCTGTCTGTCTGTCTGTCTGTCTGTCTGTCTGTCTGTCTGTCTGTCTGTCTGTCTGTCTGTCTGTCTGTCTGTCTGTCTGTCTGTCTGTCTGTCTGTCTGTCTGTCTGTCTGTCTGTCTGTCTGTCTGTCTGTCTGTCTGTCTGTCTGTCTGTCTGTCTGTCTGTCTGTCTGTCTGTCTGTCTGTCTGTCTGTCTGTCTGTCTGTCTGTCTGTCTGTCTGTCTGTCTGTCTGTCTGTCTGTCTGTCTGTCTGTCTGTCTGTCTGTCTGTCTGTCTGTCTGTCTGTCTGTCTGTCTGTCTGTCTGTCTGTCTGTCTGTCTGTCTGTCTGTCTGTCTGTCTGTCTGTCTGTCTGTCTGTCTGTCTGTCTGTCTGTCTGTCTGTCTGTCTGTCTGTCTGTCTGTCTGTCTGTCTGTCTGTCTGTCTGTCTGTCTGTCTGTCTGTCTGTCTGTCTGTCTGTCTGTCTGTCTGTCTGTCTGTCTGTCTGTCTGTCTGTCTGTCTGTCTGTCTGTCTGTCTGTCTGTCTGTCTGTCTGTCTGTCTGTCTGTCTGTCTGTCTGTCTGTCTGTCTGTCTGTCTGTCTGTCTGTCTGTCTGTCTGTCTGTCTGTCTGTCTGTCTGTCTGTCTGTCTGTCTGTCTGTCTGTCTGTCTGTCTGTCTGTCTGTCTGTCTGTCTGTCTGTCTGTCTGTCTGTCTGTCTGTCTGTCTGTCTGTCTGTCTGTCTGTCTGTCTGTCTGTCTGTCTGTCTGTCTGTCTGTCTGTCTGTCTGTCTGTCTGTCTGTCTGTCTGTCTGTCTGTCTGTCTGTCTGTCTGTCTGTCTGTCTGTCTGTCTGTCTGTCTGTCTGTCTGTCTGTCTGTCTGTCTGTCTGTCTGTCTGTCTGTCTGTCTGTCTGTCTGTCTGTCTGTCTGTCTGTCTGTCTGTCTGTCTGTCTGTCTGTCTGTCTGTCTGTCTGTCTGTCTGTCTGTCTGTCTGTCTGTCTGTCTGTCTGTCTGTCTGTCTGTCTGTCTGTCTGTCTGTCTGTCTGTCTGTCTGTCTGTCTGTCTGTCTGTCTGTCTGTCTGTCTGTCTGTCTGTCTGTCTGTCTGTCTGTCTGTCTGTCTGTCTGTCTGTCTGTCTGTCTGTCTGTCTGTCTGTCTGTCTGTCTGTCTGTCTGTCTGTCTGTCTGTCTGTCTGTCTGTCTGTCTGTCTGTCTGTCTGTCTGTCTGTCTGTCTGTCTGTCTGTCTGTCTGTCTGTCTGTCTGTCTGTCTGTCTGTCTGTCTGTCTGTCTGTCTGTCTGTCTGTCTGTCTGTCTGTCTGTCTGTCTGTCTGTCTGTCTGTCTGTCTGTCTGTCTGTCTGTCTGTCTGTCTGTCTGTCTGTCTGTCTGTCTGTCTGTCTGTCTGTCTGTCTGTCTGTCTGTCTGTCTGTCTGTCTGTCTGTCTGTCTGTCTGTCTGTCTGTCTGTCTGTCTGTCTGTCTGTCTGTCTGTCTGTCTGTCTGTCTGTCTGTCTGTCTGTCTGTCTGTCTGTCTGTCTGTCTGTCTGTCTGTCTGTCTGTCTGTCTGTCTGTCTGTCTGTCTGTCTGTCTGTCTGTCTGTCTGTCTGTCTGTCTGTCTGTCTGTCTGTCTGTCTGTCTGTCTGTCTGTCTGTCTGTCTGTCTGTCTGTCTGTCTGTCTGTCTGTCTGTCTGTCTGTCTGTCTGTCTGTCTGTCTGTCTGTCTGTCTGTCTGTCTGTCTGTCTGTCTGTCTGTCTGTCTGTCTGTCTGTCTGTCTGTCTGTCTGTCTGTCTGTCTGTCTGTCTGTCTGTCTGTCTGTCTGTCTGTCTGTCTGTCTGTCTGTCTGTCTGTCTGTCTGTCTGTCTGTCTGTCTGTCTGTCTGTCTGTCTGTCTGTCTGTCTGTCTGTCTGTCTGTCTGTCTGTCTGTCTGTCTGTCTGTCTGTCTGTCTGTCTGTCTGTCTGTCTGTCTGTCTGTCTGTCTGTCTGTCTGTCTGTCTGTCTGTCTGTCTGTCTGTCTGTCTGTCTGTCTGTCTGTCTGTCTGTCTGTCTGTCTGTCTGTCTGTCTGTCTGTCTGTCTGTCTGTCTGTCTGTCTGTCTGTCTGTCTGTCTGTCTGTCTGTCTGTCTGTCTGTCTGTCTGTCTGTCTGTCTGTCTGTCTGTCTGTCTGTCTGTCTGTCTGTCTGTCTGTCTGTCTGTCTGTCTGTCTGTCTGTCTGTCTGTCTGTCTGTCTGTCTGTCTGTCTGTCTGTCTGTCTGTCTGTCTGTCTGTCTGTCTGTCTGTCTGTCTGTCTGTCTGTCTGTCTGTCTGTCTGTCTGTCTGTCTGTCTGTCTGTCTGTCTGTCTGTCTGTCTGTCTGTCTGTCTGTCTGTCTGTCTGTCTGTCTGTCTGTCTGTCTGTCTGTCTGTCTGTCTGTCTGTCTGTCTGTCTGTCTGTCTGTCTGTCTGTCTGTCTGTCTGTCTGTCTGTCTGTCTGTCTGTCTGTCTGTCTGTCTGTCTGTCTGTCTGTCTGTCTGTCTGTCTGTCTGTCTGTCTGTCTGTCTGTCTGTCTGTCTGTCTGTCTGTCTGTCTGTCTGTCTGTCTGTCTGTCTGTCTGTCTGTCTGTCTGTCTGTCTGTCTGTCTGTCTGTCTGTCTGTCTGTCTGTCTGTCTGTCTGTCTGTCTGTCTGTCTGTCTGTCTGTCTGTCTGTCTGTCTGTCTGTCTGTCTGTCTGTCTGTCTGTCTGTCTGTCTGTCTGTCTGTCTGTCTGTCTGTCTGTCTGTCTGTCTGTCTGTCTGTCTGTCTGTCTGTCTGTCTGTCTGTCTGTCTGTCTGTCTGTCTGTCTGTCTGTCTGTCTGTCTGTCTGTCTGTCTGTCTGTCTGTCTGTCTGTCTGTCTGTCTGTCTGTCTGTCTGTCTGTCTGTCTGTCTGTCTGTCTGTCTGTCTGTCTGTCTGTCTGTCTGTCTGTCTGTCTGTCTGTCTGTCTGTCTGTCTGTCTGTCTGTCTGTCTGTCTGTCTGTCTGTCTGTCTGTCTGTCTGTCTGTCTGTCTGTCTGTCTGTCTGTCTGTCTGTCTGTCTGTCTGTCTGTCTGTCTGTCTGTCTGTCTGTCTGTCTGTCTGTCTGTCTGTCTGTCTGTCTGTCTGTCTGTCTGTCTGTCTGTCTGTCTGTCTGTCTGTCTGTCTGTCTGTCTGTCTGTCTGTCTGTCTGTCTGTCTGTCTGTCTGTCTGTCTGTCTGTCTGTCTGTCTGTCTGTCTGTCTGTCTGTCTGTCTGTCTGTCTGTCTGTCTGTCTGTCTGTCTGTCTGTCTGTCTGTCTGTCTGTCTGTCTGTCTGTCTGTCTGTCTGTCTGTCTGTCTGTCTGTCTGTCTGTCTGTCTGTCTGTCTGTCTGTCTGTCTGTCTGTCTGTCTGTCTGTCTGTCTGTCTGTCTGTCTGTCTGTCTGTCTGTCTGTCTGTCTGTCTGTCTGTCTGTCTGTCTGTCTGTCTGTCTGTCTGTCTGTCTGTCTGTCTGTCTGTCTGTCTGTCTGTCTGTCTGTCTGTCTGTCTGTCTGTCTGTCTGTCTGTCTGTCTGTCTGTCTGTCTGTCTGTCTGTCTGTCTGTCTGTCTGTCTGTCTGTCTGTCTGTCTGTCTGTCTGTCTGTCTGTCTGTCTGTCTGTCTGTCTGTCTGTCTGTCTGTCTGTCTGTCTGTCTGTCTGTCTGTCTGTCTGTCTGTCTGTCTGTCTGTCTGTCTGTCTGTCTGTCTGTCTGTCTGTCTGTCTGTCTGTCTGTCTGTCTGTCTGTCTGTCTGTCTGTCTGTCTGTCTGTCTGTCTGTCTGTCTGTCTGTCTGTCTGTCTGTCTGTCTGTCTGTCTGTCTGTCTGTCTGTCTGTCTGTCTGTCTGTCTGTCTGTCTGTCTGTCTGTCTGTCTGTCTGTCTGTCTGTCTGTCTGTCTGTCTGTCTGTCTGTCTGTCTGTCTGTCTGTCTGTCTGTCTGTCTGTCTGTCTGTCTGTCTGTCTGTCTGTCTGTCTGTCTGTCTGTCTGTCTGTCTGTCTGTCTGTCTGTCTGTCTGTCTGTCTGTCTGTCTGTCTGTCTGTCTGTCTGTCTGTCTGTCTGTCTGTCTGTCTGTCTGTCTGTCTGTCTGTCTGTCTGTCTGTCTGTCTGTCTGTCTGTCTGTCTGTCTGTCTGTCTGTCTGTCTGTCTGTCTGTCTGTCTGTCTGTCTGTCTGTCTGTCTGTCTGTCTGTCTGTCTGTCTGTCTGTCTGTCTGTCTGTCTGTCTGTCTGTCTGTCTGTCTGTCTGTCTGTCTGTCTGTCTGTCTGTCTGTCTGTCTGTCTGTCTGTCTGTCTGTCTGTCTGTCTGTCTGTCTGTCTGTCTGTCTGTCTGTCTGTCTGTCTGTCTGTCTGTCTGTCTGTCTGTCTGTCTGTCTGTCTGTCTGTCTGTCTGTCTGTCTGTCTGTCTGTCTGTCTGTCTGTCTGTCTGTCTGTCTNCTAGCTTCAATCTATCAATCCATGCAAGACAATGGTGTGTGCACGATTGGTTGGCATAACAGGTAAGCGTATTATCGAGTGGTAAACAATGCTGAACAATAGCATGCTAAACATTGTACACCATTTGCATGTAGTAGAGCGAAATTGTTATATAAACATCAATCAGATACACACGCACTGCACAAGCTAATCTGGGACGACACTTTACGCATATGCATTAAACCCCCTTTTCAAAGAACGAGGCTTAAATATTTCTCCCTAACTGAACTCAGTCGCATTTCTTCGAAATTGCTCCATTATGTATCATCTAATTTTGTGCATACATCCATTGCACGTGCAGCACGACTTTCAGAGCGCCATGTATGAATGATTTCAATGCAACAATATAGAAATTCGTTTCATACAATAACATGTAAATTTTATCATGATACATTGGGTCGCTTCTAAGAAATACGAATTATAAAAAGTGTTCCTTTAGAAGTGCGATTGAGCGTTCATGACTACACACACACCATCACAATCGTTTTAACTGACACATCCTGATTGTCTTTTTTATTTCTTTTATTACGAGTAAGATTCCCATAAGTCGTAGTTCTCTGCTTATTTTTCAAGTGGAAAGTCCTTCCAATAAAGAAAAGGAATTTACGCTTTACGTTGTTTCAACTAGAAATGGATCTGCATATGTTCTACACTGTAAAACTTTAGGAATCAATGCTACAAAGGAATTACAAACATCAACCACTATATGTGCATGATACAAGTTATATAACACAATAGGAGTACCGTGTGTGTGCTGCGACACCGTGTACAATAATAGAGAATATATGTTTTCAACGAGTATTGCTTAATTTCCAACAACAAAAGATCCACATGCAAGCTCCGACTCGAATTAGATTAAAGTAGCATAGTGTAGAATTTTAAAGTTTGCAAAGAATGCAAACAATTTTGCCGGTCAGAATCGATACAAACAGGTAATTTCGCGAGACTGTTGCTTAGTACATCTTCGTTCAAGAATGAGCAACCAATGGCCTTACAGATTCGTTCATATCATTCACAGTCCGCACAGGCTAATCAGGGACGACACTTTTCGCTTTTATTGTATTTTTCGTTTAAAGGAAGACTGTTCTTGACAACAATCCAGTTAAGGCGGAAAGTATCGTTCCTGGTTAGCCTGTACGGACTACTCAGGTTAATCTGGAACGACACTTTACGCACATATATTAAAATCCCCCTTTTCTCAGAGCGAGACTCATAAGATTAACACGAATCTTTACGCCGGCATAAGCTAAGCTTCACTTTTCGCCCTACTCGGCCGCCAGTCTATTTAGCCGAAGAGGATTAAGCACTCAGTTTGACGGTATCATATATTAACTTGTCAAACATAAATACGGCGTTTAACTACGGCACTGGAGCTGTCACTCCAAAAATACAACAAAATAATAACAATAAACTGTTCAAGAGCGCCAATACAGCCAGTAAGCCCTGTTTATTATATCCATAAAGCGTTGTTGAGAATTCTTGACAAAACATGGCAGATTTATAGGAAGTTTAACAAGTTGGGCACTCATAACGATGCAATGAAGCATCCGCGGAAATTGCCCACGATGACTTTGAGCAATTTGTGACTTGAAATGGTCTTGTGGAGATATTTACGGGTTAAATTGATATGCCCACATTGGATTGAATGAAATCAACATTGTCACTTTGGATGATCGGATATCACTATCATCTCGAGCATTGTAACCATCAGCAACAACATCATAAGCATCAACATCAATAACGTTATATATAGATTCGTCACTTTCGTCAGCATCATCTTTAGACCAACAATTGCAGCCTCATCACCACCATAAATATCCAAAACGGCGATATAATGATACATATCATCATCATTGTAACTCATTATATCCAGTACCTATTTCATCGTTAATTTCAACGTCTACATTTCAATCACAGCCCTGTTTATCCCTCACTCACACTGACGCTAGCATAACGATCATCATCCTTATCAGCAACGAAATCAACATCATTATGATCATCATAATCAGCATCTTCGTTATAATCATAATCATGATCACAAGTATGATGATGATGCTGCTGCTGCTTCTGATGATGATGATCAACAGCAGCTGTAGCAACATGATCATCATCATCAGCAGCATCGTCATAATGGTACTTGTCTTTTTCGACGTTAACACCACTTCAACGTAATGTCCATGTATAACACAAATGAAGATGAAACAGTATACAGTACAATCATGGGATTATTGCAAGTGAGCGATCCGACTTTGAATAAACTGGATTAAAGAATAATTTTTCAAAAGTCAGTCGCCAAATATGTGAGACTAATACGAGGGTATGCGCTACAAATAACAAGTTCAGGCCAAAACATTGCAATTCTTTAAGCAAACATAGCGCGTGTCACAGGGCCAGGTGTATAGCTAGAATCGCTTAATGTTAAATACGATACGTCGAGTTCGCATTGTTGTTCTTTATAAACTGTTGACTTACTCCTACAATATTTATTGAGTGATTTAGTATAAAATGGTTAATCCGCCAGCACATGCATGCTGCTTTATGACTTTATTGTGTTAATTTCTTGCATGTGTGCTTTGGGAACACGGTGCTTAATGCGTGTGCGTAAAGGACAGTCACAAATTAACCGGTGCAGTCCGCACAGGCTAATCAGGGACGACACTTTCCGCCTTAATTGGATTTTCGTTAAGAAGAGAGTTCCTTTAAAGCAAAAATACAATAAAAGCGAAAACTGTCGTCCTTGTTAGCGTGTCTGGACGGCACAGGCTAATCAGGGACGACATTTCACGCACATGCATTAAGCCCCGTTTTTCTAGAGCGAGGCTTATATGAACTATATTACATTACACTTGGATTATTATTTCTTGTATTTTCCTTACACACAAGCAATGCATCGCTAATGCTTCTTAATGTTAATTTGCAGTCTCTTCATGAGTACCATTTCATTTTGTGTGTAATTGACAAGTGCTTTAAAGACTTTTGATTGCTTACTGAAATATTGAAATGTTTATTAATAATTCTTCTATTCACATTATTAGCTTGCCTTAGTGTATTTGACTGCTTTGCTACTGTATGATGGGGAGATTTAACCCTTTGCATGCTGGGAAATTTGTCGTCTGCTAAAATGTCGTCTGCTGAATTTCTAAAATTAGCATTTTCTTCGATTTTTTTTCAAAGAATACTATCAGAATAGCAAACAGTTTGGATCCAGATGAGACGCCACGTTCTGTGGCGTCTCATCTGGATCCAAACTGTTTGCAAAGGCCTTTGAAATTCGGTTCCAGCGCTCAAAGGGTTAAAGACCTCGTTGATCGTCCTATGCTTGCACTGCGTTATTAGAATTTATACAGGGTTCCATTAAGACAGTAGCTGTTATAGTACTGATAAGAAGTTTTCATTCTTATGACTGTATCGCCATTACGTACAAGATAAATTTCTAAAATTAATGCGCGGTAAAAAAAAGACGAAGTACGGAAGAAATAAGCAAGTGATAATGCTAAACAATAATTTATACAATCTTGAATTTCAGTATATAAAAAAAAACAGTTTCATACCATTTCAGATTGTCGTCGCATTTTTACATTTATTTCATATCGAATTTTAGTAGGCAAAACGCCAAATATGATTAATGATATCCAACGACAGATGATATTGGGGTCCATCAGGCGAAAGAAAAGTGAAATACAAGACATGGTTGGCGTGTAGTCGGTAACTTTATTACTTTATAGTGTTCAAGACAACTTATGTATTCTCAAATTAGTGCCAGTTGAGTAGCACCGACACACACTTCAGGCATACCTTGTGAGTAGGTTTAGGTTTATAAGATGATCCATTGGGGAAAATAAGAGGCGAAAATCGTCTTTCTTTCTTTTTCAGCGTAGCTGCCTTATAAGAGGTTTGACCAAAATTTCTTTCGATAAGCATATGCAGCGGGAACGATGACTGCAAAAAGAAATGCGCAAACGCTCAAGTTTTATGTAATGCAAACTCACAAAACGGTTTAATGTATAACAAACTGTTAGAGATTAAGTTATGTATTCTCAAATTATTATCAGTTGGGTAGCACCGACAAACACTTCCCGCATACCTTGTAGAGTAGGTATAGGTTTCTAAGATGATCCATTGGGGGAAATAAGAGGCGAATATCGACGTGCGTGTTGTTTGCGTATATATCGAGGGGTGAACGGAAGACTGTCGTAACTCATATTAAAAAGGAAGGAGATACGACAGTTTTCCGTTCAGCCCTCGATATGTCTCATATGAGGTTTGACTTAGATTTCTTGCGATAATCATATTTGGCGGGAACGATGTCTGCAAAAAGAATTGCACAAATGCTCATATTTTATGTCATGCAAACTCACAAAACGGTCTAAAGTATAAATAAGCAGTTCAAATAAAGTAAAACAAAACAACATCTTATCGGCATAATAGTCTAGAACGGAAAATTGAAATATAAAAACTGTAATGATGTATTTTATCATCAGAATGCTATATTACTTGGCAACATTTATTTTTATTTATTTAGATTACAACAACGACGCTCGATCATCTGCAATTCACGGCGCAGGAAGAATATTACCGATAAAAACGCTGCGCAAGCATTCAATAAATATTGAATAATAACATTTCAATATTTATGAAAAACGAATGCATTCTGACATAAGGTAAATACAGCAAATCCAATCATCGCCTTGCATAATCATGACCCGTAAAAAAGGCGACAACCAAACCGGTCACAATTCACTGCAGTCACGAGTCAAAACGGCCTCAAATCGTTTGGGTAACAAGTCAAAACGGCCTCAAATATAAACGGTCGTTCTCAAATCAAAACAAACGTCAACTCTATACTTCAACATGCAACCAGACACCGCGTTTGAGTCAACACGGGAGCACACATTTCCTGTAGTGTGTCATAGAAAAACATGAATAACACGAATTCAAGACGACCATTTACAAAACGGGTTCACGCATTGGCCCACTGCGCATCGTTAATTTTCAAAAAGGTGGAAGTATATAATCTGCCCGAAGATCAAGGCAGTATTCATTGCTTGTTAACAATTATTTCTGATTGACAGGTGGCAAAGATTACTTTAATGGATCGGCAATTAATCGCAGAATTGATCTACAAAAGCATCTTGAATAATCAAAATCAAATAAATAGGTGCTACATGCAGGAAAATGTTGCAATATCGTTTAAACAAAATTATGCACGGAAGTATATTATTTTTAGGAAAAAAAAGTGTATAAATATTATTCCGTAAACAAATGGCGTAGAAAGTCAATGGTTAATTACATTGTACACAGTCTATTCCGTTTATGCGAAGAAAACGCATTTCGCGTATTTTCTGAAAGACCATCGGGTTATGTGTGGTATTTTTCATTTAAAGAAAGTCTCTTCTTAAGGAAAATCCAGTTTAGGCGGAAAGTGTCGTCCCCGATTAGCCTGTGCGGACTGCACATGTTAATCTGGGACGACACATTACTCACGTGAATAACGCCCTGTTTCCCAGAGCGCGGCTCATATTAATCTGAGCAGTAACAAATCAATTTAATTACAACAACAACAACTGACATGTTCAAGAAGCGATTCTTACAAGGTGATGGAAATGTTTGTCCAAGTGGGGAGTAACCCAAAATGACCTATCAAAGCGTACTTCGGATAGGGTCATTTTAAATTCATTATTGTCGTTGGCAAGCACTTCTTTTATCAGCGAACGTGTTGAGGTCCCACACATTTTCGAATGCCATTAATTTACATACAAATATCGCGGTTTAAAAATAACAATGCTCGTTTCGATTAAAAAAAAATAAAGATTAAAGTTGTTTGAAATAATGATTTTGTGCTTCACACTTGTTGCATTGTAATTATTTTCAAATATACTCGTATATCTTATTCTAGCAATTGCATGTCACCATGCTATTTTGCCATTCATTATGAAATCCAATGAATAAATGTGGCAAAAATCATATTAGTGTATGCAATGCGGTTTTAATTGGTTGCCAACCAATAACAAAACTTACAAACTTGATACGGGAATGTTTCCGATACAATAACGCACCAATTATCCGAAATTAAAATTAAATGTCCAGATCGCGTGTTTAAATAGTTAAGTAAAATTACCACGAGCAATTAACTTCGACTTTGGAGGGAAAGTTATTCATTACCTAAAAATTCGGAACTAAAGATCTTGATCGCGAGACCTTGTTGAACATTACATTTAAACTGAACGGTATTTCCCAAACAATATTTTTGCCATTTTAACAGACATCTGATAAATCTGCCAGATGTAAAATTCGCAAAGATGTCACGATAATTCGAAACTAACGTACAAGGTCGTGAGTTGACAACACTGGGACAAACGGACCGATTTCTATTGAAACCGATGTACCGGCGTTCAGATGTAAAGGAAATTTCACGCTCATTATTTCGGCAAAATTAGTTATCGGTGAACAAATGAACGCATTCATTGATTTCGATTAAATGACCCAATAAATTTAAAAAGAAATATGGATACTTTAAGACGTGAGATTTCCGTTATTGCGTCGAGATAAAATTCTTGAGAAAGTTATAGACCCGACATTTACTTTAAACGGTATTGTCACGCAAATTGCCGTCGCTTTGCCGCCTAGTTAAATAAATGCGGGTTTTGAATATTTCTCGAAAAAGAGCCAAAACGTGAAGAAATTTAGGCATTTTGTTACAGTTTGTTACAATAATCATGTGCATTATTTATGAGAAAATTATCCATTGATTTACCAATTTAATAATACATATACATATATAGGAATATATTCATCTTTGTCTTCCTAATTGTCAGCATCATCAACATCAGAATCATCGCGAGAATTGTCATCATTTAAAGCCAAGTATCATTATTGTTAGATGACATTTACTAGAAAACAAATTTCAATCTTTTTTTCTTTTCAATAGCAAAAAAGCTTCTGTCTAAGTTCATAGTTTTCCTTCTAGTTACAAACGTATTTATTATGTGTTTTTCTCTACCGGAATTGCCCGGTATTCTACACGAGCGCGTTATTTAGTGTCTAATACTGTAATAGAATCGTAAATTGTTATATGATTTATTCCCGCAATTTTTTATTCGCCACTCGACCGTCCATAATTTTTATTTAAAAGATTAAAGTGCGACGCAAGTGGCTGTTAAAGTGGCAGCCGCTGTTGAGTTTTTTACAAGGCAGTAAATTGTTCGTCCAATTGTAATCACTTCTGTTCGTTTGCTTAACTATGTTTTGTTTCTCCAGTTAAAGCGAACTATCCGCGCTTGTTGGTCTATTGGTACATTTAATTTTAATTTGATTTAAAAATTTCTTGTTTCATGTTGTCGTGGTCTTATTTATAAAGGACTTGATCGCTGTTGTAAAGTGTTAATAATGCACGTAAGAATGAGTCACATGGGGAAATAAACTACAAAAGCTGATTTCAGTAATTTGTGGTTTGGAAAACGTACCAAACTTATCCAACATGGCAGTATGACAAAGCAATATGAGAATACACATTTGAACACCACACTAAATCGTTTGCTCTAAAGTTAAACGTTTTTGTTTCATTGTTCATACATTTTCCTATTTTCAAAACCAATTCAAAACATGGTGGACTTATTTTAAGTCCCCGGAACTAAAAACATGGCAGCAACAATATATTTTCAAGTGTCAGATACAGACGATTTCAAAAACGCCAATGCTTAAGTGCGGATTTTCACTAAACTCTTTAATAAAATAAATTCTCCCCCTAGGTGCAAAAAGGTACCTTATGGCATCAAAATTAAATGGTACCTTATTGCACCAATGGGGCGATATAAAAAGTCCGTATTGACTACGTTCACCCATCTAAAAATAAAAAATCCGTATTGACTACGGCGTTTTCTCGGCTGATACGCTATCACACGCGGCTGTCAAACCGACAGTAACCAGGACCCTCTGTCAGTGCAGAGTCTAAACATCCAGCATCCTGGAGCGGCTTTCTGTCGGACAATAATAAGATTTATTATAAACAAATTGAGTGGCCAGCTTAGACGTTGTCTCGAAGATATGTGCGCTGCAGGAGTGTTGTTCTAGTGTTTTTATACTTTGATGAGACTTGTCATATGTAGATTTATTATTGGTACGACATATTAAAAGCGCTTCATTTTAAGTTCTAAAATTAATGGCTGTTAAAAGTGAATGTGATGTACCCTATACTAGGGTCATTTTCAGTTGAATACCTTGTTATACATTGTATATATATTTGATAGTGAAACATATTTTTTCAGAGAAGTCGATTTTGCGTTATATAATTTTTGTTTTCATTGAAAATGATATTTTTACTAATTAATATCACAGCCACACGCTAACCACCTGTGGTCCACAATATTATTGCAAGTAGCACTAGTAGATCCAATATTAGATAGAATCTTTGATTTAGGCATTCGAGACAATGTTGTTCATTGTTGTCATTTTACGATTATGTGACGAAGGCTAGCAACTGAAAGACATCACTTAAGTTATTTCAAGATGTTTAAAATTCAATCATAGTGAACACGGTAATATCTATTATTTTATAAGCTGACCATCCATTCGCCAGCTTATAACACCTCTCGCCCACCAACCAGCACCTTTTTTGCCGTCCCGTAATACAACCATTAGCCCCGCCATTAGCATTAGCATTCACAGAATTGCGAACTGTTATCATACTGTGTGCGTCAGTGTTTATGTCGTGACGTCATGTTGGTGGCGTCATCAACACAACAAAACAAGTTGAGTGTATTCTATATGCGATGTCGACATGCTTTGCATCGCTTGTTTCTATCTTTAAAAAACCCGGTGATTGTGCTCATTAAAATGGATTTACCTATGTTATGAACAAAACTACAACAATATCACGTTAAACACAAACGTAAGTAAGATCTACTTTAGTTTAAAGTTTAACTTAGTTAAGCTAGCTAAGTATTTGCCTAATATTATGACAAATGCAGGCTTCCTGAAAAGGCCGGACCGCCGGTCTTGTCTGGCAAAATTCTGTACGGTCTGGCGAAGTTTCTAATATTGTGACAGGCCAAAAAAATTATGACTAAATACTGAAAAGTCTAATACTTGCCAATAGAACGAAAACACCCCCATTAGAATCACTCTTTTCGTGAATTTCAAGCCTTTTTGTCATTAAGAACACTAACGCGTCACTAATTCTTAAGAGTGCTCTCCCTTAGAAATGTTGTTATTTCGAAAACGTCAATTTCAATGGTCCGACATTATCCAATTACAATGGTTGTAACAAAAAACTACAAATGAAAAACATATCGTTGCTAAAGTTCTTCAATGGCAACACCAATCGTGTTATGTTATTTTGTTTTGAGTCTGACTAGAATTTAAAGCTGTTGTCCATCATACACTGTAATCACTTGAACACGCAAGTATTTTGTTTTACTTTATCGAGTGTACTTATACACAGGCTTCACATTGCAATAAATATGATGATATATATATTAATTCTTCAGTTATAAACTCACGCTGTTCGGTCAGGTGAATTTTTGTCCGGACAGGCTAACTTTTCCATCAGCCTGTCCGGTTGACAGGCACTTTTTGGGACTTTTCAGGAAGCCTGGACACCCCTGCTATAGA
>VMBQ01006118.1:21172-55467 GCA_007657795.1 Dreissena rostriformis | reverse complement strand
AAAAAAAAAAAAAAAAAAAAAAAAAAAAAATTTTTTTTTTTTTTTTTAGAAGTGTTATGATTATTTTATCACAATTTTATTTCAATTACATGTAACAAAGTACATATTTATGATTTATATGATTTTAATTTGAATTATTATACAGAGTTATATCAATATATAAGGTTGTACTAAAGTGCTACCAAAGAAGGCTACTGAATTTATTTTCCCAATTTCTTGAAAATGCCGATAAAATTCCCAAATCCAAAGCCATGGGCTATCTTCCCAAAAAGGGAAAAAAAACCTGATGCTGCTCATATAAATAAATAGCAGAGAATGATCATTTGATGAGTCATGTATAGCTCACCACCATTAACCTGACATTGACCTTCAAGCATGAATATTCTACAATGCTGTTGTAATGAATACATCAGTTTCTGTATATATAGGAACATGGTTTAACTTGCTGTTGTGATGACATTCATCTCATGAAACGAGTGCATCATGAACTGAAGACTGAGTGTGAACAACGTAATATGTGTCGTGTTCTGAGAAAACTGTGCCAGGGTTTTTTTNTTTATATAGAAAGATGTGTCTCATGATTATAATATCTCAATTCTATTTCAATTTAATCTTGCCAAACGTAATAAATTATGATAAATTCTCAGAACACGACTCACATTTCAATCGCGTTATTTATGCTAATAGAGTTCAAAAGTAGCAATCCAATTTCAGTGACCGTCCTATAACATCGCGCAAATAATAACCATCAGCTTGGCCCAATTTACCAAACATATTTTGAGACGTGCAGCTCTTTCTCCAAAATCGCCGTCAAACTATTATGACCAGTACGAATTATTTGATGTATTCATTGTTTGCAACCATTCTTAATTATCACATTTTTAATAAAGTGAATTTTCTTGTCACATGAATTTTTTTAGCATCTGATTTAAGTACCAAGGCTTGAAGCATAATAATTATGCAAATGCAGATATTTTACCTTTAATTCTAATTATGACTATGAATTGGCGAATTTACTGACCTTGCAGATGTGTTGTCCTTTTTTGTTCAGCATTTTTACATGTATGTTTTATGTTTTATTTACTTGAAAATATTTTGCTTTAATAATCTTTTTCAGGATCTTCCTATATCTATTTTTCTCTTTAATTCAGCCTTTTCTTTTCCAAATGTGTCTAGTCTTGTTTTCCAATAGTGTCTTGTCTTAACTTTAATTTCTGTATCTCTAACTGGTATGTCAACTTTTAGTTATAAAATACTGTTTTTACATTTTTCTTCAAAATGGTTACATACTAATGTACAATAATTTACCATATTATTTGCAAGCAATTTTTTACGATGATCAGACATTTTATTATTCTGTTTAAGTCGTAAAGAAATTGCCTGACACTGCATTTGCATGATTCGCTACTTCACAACAATTTTTCGGAATGTAACTTTTATTGACAATGGGTTTGTTTATCAATATTTTAATACTGATACAGTGTGGCGCAAGTTTTTTTTCTCTGATATCAACAACATATCTATATATTTTTAATGATGTCATTTGATTATCAACTTAAAATCCTTTGATTTTGTATCATATAAATTGAAACACATACACATGTGTTGTTTATATGACAGGTAGAAATCAGCATTTATAAGAATACAAAAACAACAACATTAAACAAAAAATAACCAATGTTGCCTCGTCAACGCTTTCCAACTCAAATATCTCAATCAAATTAACAAATAAAGGAACAATGTGAACAATCCATCTTCTTCTAAATCTTAGGAGAAGACTATCACTTCTTTGTCTTATTTTTGAAAGTCTGAGTCGTTTCATCGACTTTAAGACAGGCAATACATAAATATGATCCTCATCGTCGCTGCCCGGAAGCCTCTGTAAAAAGCAAAATACGCCGTTCTTCACCGATTCTAGGATCTCGTAGTTAATGTGGTCCTGGCAGCTCCTGCAGAGGTCAAAGATCACGTAGCGTTGTCCTTTGTACATATACTTTATGTCGTTGCTCTTCCCATTTTCAAATCGCACAGCATCCAAGGTGGCCATCATGAACATACTCAAAGTAGTTTTCCCATTTCCGCCAATGGGATCCATTACAAATAGGATTTGCCTATCGTTCTGTTCTTCTAACTTCTTCAGCACTTCTGTTTGCCAAGGCCTCAATTCCATTTGGCGTGCCTTTTCCATCCTTCGTTTCTTCACTTCATCATTCTTCAAGTCGTCCGACATTTCAGATATTTTTCTTTTGTTTTGGACGAAACAAGGTCATACCAATTGTAAATGAATCACTTCATGTGGATAAGCATCACTGAGACATGGGTCCTTTTCTACAGTTAATTTGTACGCCCCCTTCTTCAAAGAATTCTTGGCCTTCAGACATACAAAAAAAAACTTTTTTCTTCAAACAGTGTATTCGAACTCAATTAGTAAATTGCTGCTTGTATTTTATATAAACTTCAATTGTCAAGCCTCTAAGCACTTGATAGTGCCATATAATCTTCCTTAATACTAACAGATAATACTGTTAAAACACATTCTTACAGTTATTGTTTCACCTTCAGAACAGGTTCGCTCTGTCTAAGATCTGCCATTATGTCTTCCAAGAACTGGAGCAAGAAAAATGTATCTAATTTTTACTGTCTGTGTCAAATACTTTTCTTACTATAGTCCTTTTGACTATGACCCACAAAGAATATTCTTATCTGAATTATTGCTTAATAGTCTGAAATACAAATAACATTTTTACTAAATAGTTAATCATTTATAGATAAATGTGAAAGCCTTTCTCAAGAATTGCACATTGGCACAGGGGAAAGAATGCACTGAACAGAAAATATGCAAAAATCTTACCAAAACAATCTTGATATGATACATCATTTAAAAGCAACATGATGACTATCAATTATACAATAAATATGTTCACGTTTTAAATTTTGAACATACGAGTACAAAAACAAATTATTTTAATATATTAATTAGTCATATTTACCTGTAACAATAACATAGAGAATAATAGGTTAGTGTTGATTATAGATCAGGTTTATCATGCGAGGCTTAGAAAACAAAAAGCAAGAGCCTTGGCGAGTGCTTTTCGTTTTCGTGCCGAGCATGATAAACCTGATCTATAATCAACACTTACCTATTATTCTATTTATCCCACTTTTTATTCAGTAAACCTTTTTATTTAAACAAAATAAGTTTAACTTGTTATTTTCGCTAAATTTTTGACGTCATTTTGTCGAAATATGACGTCATTTCGTGCCGTGTATTATAGCAGAAATTTAATCAATTGAAATCGCTGAAAAAGTGGGATAAAATACAATATACCTACGCTTATTATATTTACATGCATACTGGTCCACAATTTTGCAATTCCTTGGCTTTGTGTTGTACTTAAAGTTTATAAGTCTTGGTTTGTATGTGTACTCTGTACATATAGCCTCCTTCCTCTAAGGATCGTCAAATCTGTTTAGATCTGTTTCTTCCTTCTAACTATGATCCTGGAGGCGGTTTTATGAACCGATCTTATCTTAGCGGATCTTATCTTTAATCCAAGTCTTACGATTTCATTTGCGATCAGCTAATACCCGTTTTATGACGGCTTTCATAAGTATCGAGTCGCACCTAAGATTTTAGTTGTGCGTATGATCTTGAATATCGCAAACCAGTCAAAACTTTTGTAATCAAAACTAACGCGATTTTCTGCGTTTATGTCAAAGTCGACTCGTCTGTAGTCTCAACTTGACTAGCCGCTCAATGGATCGCTTGTCTAGTCAATAGCGACTCAATATGTCCGCGTCTCAGAGATCGCTTAAACTCTTTCTTTCTCGAAACAGTCTCCTTTCCCTTTGTGAAGTAAACAACTTTCAGTTTCAAATATAGATTTTAACCGACAAGAGTAGGAATTGAAATAAGGATAATTAATATTAATATAAATATTTAAGAAATGCTAAACTCCCATAGGCCATCGTGACATAGAAATACTGTCAGACCCAGCGGGAAAAAATTACTGTCCAAATAAAACTGTCGCCCGCTACCTTAGCAAAAGACGTGCGGATGTACGTGAAATGACGTCATTTTTTTAACGAAATGACGTCATTAACACAGTTTATTTCTTACATCGCCCTCTGGATGTTAATGTGTAACCACGATGACCATTGCGGTATTGCGTACATACCACTACGCTATCGGTCATTGCATGAAGCTAGCGATAACTTATTATTATCCAGTATTATTAAAATTTTAACTATATATAGTTACTGGTATACGAGTACCCACGAATATACACAATCTGCCTTAGATGCATTATTTTGGCTACGTTAACGAAATCAGCCCATGAAAGTTAGACTAGGTTGGTTGTATTCGAACTATAAATATATAACAGTTTTCAGTCGACTTTCATTAGATTTATGCGTCTCCCCTTCCAACTCACCTCCAACTTTGTACTGCTGCATTCTTGCCTTCCGTTTCATCGAGAAATAGTACTTGCTCTTTTCTGGGATCCACCCCTTAATTGTCACGTCCCCAAGGTAGTATGTGACGAATTTTTAGGAAACGTCAGGTTTTGCGACCAAGTCATTGGTTACGAATTTGTAAAGGAACATATATTCCCGGAGTCCAATAAAAGCATCCTCCGGTTCCCAATCGATGAAAGTCTCTGCAAGGCCTTCTGATATTGCAAAGTACAGAGTATGGCCTTCAGAGATGTCTGCATCGAACTTACGTTCGACGTTCCTATCAACTTTTTCGAACTCACGATCAACATTCTTACCAAAGCAAGAACGTATGCAGTTTGGAATAAATTTTTTCAAACAGCTCATGTTTACGCAGTCGATCTATGTTCATTCGCGTTTTCAGTAACCTAGCAACGATGTCAATAACTATTTAGTTACGTCACGTGACGTTAGTTATCAATGACGTTAAATCCTCCGTGAACGTTACTACTAGTACAATAAGAACTGGGTGGGGCAATGGCTTAGCAATATAAAGGGCGGGGCCTAGCATCAGGTGATCGTAATTGCCCGGCCACCATTTGAAGGACTCGGGCTCTCTCTAGCCAACAGGCTCCGCCATACCAACAGGCTCAGTTTTACTAAAGCACAGTGCCTTACCAACAGGCAGTGCCTTTCAACGGTTTGATCCTTTCCAGCTCTTTCTTTCTCATGGTCTCGGCCCTCCCAACAAGCTCGAATTCGAGAAAATGGGCTTGAGCAATACTGGCCTTGGACTGCGAGCGAGCGGCCAGTGGCTCTCTACAATACACTATGGACTCCGGACGGTGGTGGTCGCGGACAAGGGGCGTAACCATTATAATGTTGATCGTTAATTGGGGGCTTATGCTATCAGATGGTTGTGCATTGGGATGGAACTGTTTGACATTGTTCCGTGGTTCGATCCCCGACTGTCAATGTGAATTATTGAATGCAGGTTTTGTGGTCGACATACCTGAAAGAAACAACAATTCAAGTATTTATGATGATGATGATGATGATGATGATGATGATGATGATGATGAACCTTTGAAGTGATATTCCGGCTTTCGGTTATACCAAAAAGAAAAAAAATCTATAAAAAATGTTAACTTAAACTTTCTATTTAGCATTGTCTATAAATAATAAAGTACAATCAACATAAAATAGGTTTATGAATATCTATTTTCGAAATAATATTGCGTACAAAAAGCAAACAAATGAACTGGTTTCTTATTATGGTCATACTCTTAAAGACTAAGCATGCTCTATGTGAAAGGTAAAATGTAAAAAAAAAAAAAAAAATTACCAAGAAAATAATTCTTGCATGAAGACGCTTGCTTTTGGAACAACCTTAATATGACTGAACGAGTCCAAGCGGCTGTCATAGAGCCACTTCTTCGTGATGCACACAGGAGAAAAAAAAATCCCAGCCTGCATCACTGTGCTAGTCAATCACAAATAACTCAAACTCGGTGTGATCTAATTGGAACCTTGAATACGGTTCACCTTTGATTCTACATTCAAACGGGACATGTGCAGGTTGAAGAATGATATCAGAGTCGCCAACCGCTTCATGCTGCACAGAGGAGACCAACGATTTCCCAGTTTGAACCACCTTGTCAGCTCCGTGCTTGTCAATAAAAAATGCCTCAAACTCAGTGGATTTAGAACCTGGAATAAAGTACACCATTGAAGTGTGAAAACCAGAAAAATATTGATGTGCTGAGACTGCTGACATTTGTTTATAGAAAAAGTTCTTTGACATTAAAAGAACAACAACAATTTTTCAGTATATAATTATCCTAAGGTATGTTAAATAATAATGAATCCTCAGATAATCCTCTTTTTATTAATGATTCGGCATTGCGCCTTTATCAAAACTACGGTTGTACATTATGACGTCATAAACGATGTTATATAAATTGACGCCAAACTCGAAAAAAAATGTGCCAAAAATTAAATGACGCAAGTACTTACATACAAGATCTCACTATGTTATGTCAAAGTAAGTGCTAAATGTGTCTCATACGCGAACACAATGAATATTTTACAATAAAACATCATATTATTATAAGTATTGTCCTGAAATGTGTATCATTAATTAAATAAAATAAACAAATTAAATTATATCAACTTATATCTACATAACAGATAAGTAAATAATGTTACTTGATATTCAATACATCATATAAACATTAAAGATAAGATAAATTACATTTAGTACTGTTATTTTTCTTTTAATTAAGGTTAATGATTACCGGTAATAATAAATGTTTTTCACACATAATTTTAAATAAGATTTTTTTTTTGCAGCAGGACATCTAGTTGATTCTTTGCATTAAGTTCATTTGGATACTGGGTTTGAAACTTTTTCTTACATTTAAACTAATTAATCAGTCTATAAAAGCAGGAACTGTCGCTGATTTTTGAACTGATATCCCCATGTTCAGCTTTCTGTGGTCAGCACTGTTAAAATGTTCCGAGATTGGTTTATCACTCCAGAGACGCACGTCAGCCTCATGTTCTTTGGCCCGTTTTTTTAAAGTTCTGCTGGTGTCCCCTACATTATACATATACAATTTTCTAGCATGTGTTACAAAATACCCCATACATTTGTTTGTGTACGAAGCATTTATGCAAATATATCAGAAGCGCAAGTCATTAGAGTTCATATTTGTTTTATTTTGCTCCTTTCATTAAGAGTATCTCACTTATTTAACACATTATCTTTGAACATATAACACGTCCTTTTATAGGCCTTAAAAACCAAAATAACAAACAATAATTAGCAAGAAAATCATTAAATAATATGAATCTTACTGGAAGAAGCTTGCCTTCTGCAAATGCTCGGCTTGTCTGTAGGACTTGAAGCTGCTGTGGCTGTCCGAGAGCCACACCAGACTTAAGTGGCACTTGATAACCCCGTAGGAAAACAGGGAAACTGTTATCACAAACAATTTAGAATTTTGTGCCTCCTTTAAGAAATTCTGAAATTAATAAGAACAAAAGTAATAAAGCACTGTTTTTTATGGTTGCAGTGTATTAACCCCTCTTTCTCTGAATATACCTTCAGCATTAAATCTGCAGGTACTGAGATCGCCATGTCTTACTATTGGGACGTGAGTGTGGAGCAAGTTTCCAGTAAGGAATTGATATTGGCTCTTTTTGGCACCTCTGACAATGAGGCACATTTGTCAGTACGCTACAGCGGCAACTGTCATTGATGTACATTGGTTGCCATCGAATGGACCGTGATAACCCTGTAGAGAAACAGGGAAATCTGTTATAACGAACAATTTAAAATGTTGTGCCTCCTTTAGGAAACTCTGAAACTAATAAGAAAAACAAAGGAATACGGCACTGTTTTTTATTTCCAAGTGTACTAACCTCTTTTAAGAATAACTGGAGTATGAAGTCTATGGGATGGAATTGACGGCAATAAGTGACGGCATCCTTTTAACCAGGTTAATGCACAAGTTCACACTTGTGTGTTTCTTTGAACACTTCTTTCGTTTCCAATTTTTTGTATAGTGTTATGCTGGTCCATCTGGTTTCCGTCCCTACGGTGCCAATACCACAAAAAAATCACAAAAGGTTACTCCGCCCTATTTACATACCTGCGTGACGGGATCAATGGCATGAGATCGTCGGCAAGTGGGTGCTATGTCTTCCTCGATTCAAACCAACAAACGCTCAATTCCGTCCATACTGTTATGCCGTATAACAAAATAAAAACAAAGAGTTAATTCAAAATTTCTACTTTTACTTTCATTTTCAGTTTCCTTATCAATTCTATTACAACAAAAGCATATTTTCATAAATAACATATGCAATCAACAATAAAATATCCGTACCTGCATCTTATTCTGTAGTGAGTTTATAATAATATGTTTCTTGTTTAATAATTTATCTTGACCGGATGTTAACTTTTCAAATCAATTTTCCAAACTGAAACTTGTTTACGTTTGACCCCGCTATTTATACTAAAACCGGGCGTGACGTCAATGACATGTGACGACATAAAAATAGCTGCCATACGAAATGGCGGACTTAATGAATGAATAAGATGCAAGCGCGAACAACAATATTATACAAATACAATGACAAAAACGTAAGTTAAGCAATAGACATCGGTTGAAATACATAAATATGATGTTTATGCATACTGTGAATAACAAGTTATTTTAATAATAAGCATTTTAATTTAATAACGAGCGTTTGTTTACGTTACGCTTTGTATAACGGAATTGGTGGGGTAACGGCCTAGCAATACTTAGACGATATCTCGAAACAATGTCCTCTTCCCTGAGGTTTTAAAGAACAATTCTCTCCCTAAAAAAGCATTGGAATTTGTATGTTTCCTCTCCTTTGACAAACCCAAAGAAATGACATTATTAGAAATATTGTCTTTTTCCTGTTTTATTACCTACCTTCTGTATCTTTACTGAACAGTCATCTTGTTCAGCTGGGTAAACGTGCCAACTGAATCACACATGCTGTAACTGACATTGATGTACACTGGTTGCCAGCAAACGGACCAGACATGTCTTACCACAGCATAGTGTGGAGTTTGTTTCCTTCTTCCAGTCACCGTAAACAAAAGTCTTGATTTTCCATGTTTGTAAGTGGTAGATGTTATGTTAATTTACTTCTTTATAAAGTCCAATCAATCTGACGTGATAGCACAATCGGTTTTCAATAACATATAATGGCCACATACACAATAGATATTCATAAGCCTTCTTCCTTGACGTCTAAATTCTAAATATAGTTATTTTACACTTGAACAAAATATTATTTAATAATAAATTAAAAGAAAGATTTTGTCTTTCATGAAGACGCTTGCTAAGCATGACATGCCTGAACGAGTGGCTGGAATAGAGCCACTTCTTCATGCTGCGCAGAGGCAATCACACATTCCCCAGTCTGTACCACCTTTCCATCTCCGTGCTTGTTAATCAAAAATGAATCAAGATCGGTAGGATCTTTTAACCTGGAAAGACATGCTTTTATGTTGGTATATACCATCTTAAAAAATGTTTTACCTCGTGAATGTTGCTGGGCTATCCCGTTAAATCCACAATACAACAATATTTAAGTCCATAACAGCACAATACCACCGTTGTTATTGTACTTATTTTGTGAGTATTTAAAAGGATTTACCAATTGTTTTTATTGGTACAAGCTTAGCTCCTCTGACTGAGTTGAAGTTGCCGGCTGTTAAAGAGCCACACCAAATAATAAGCACATCATTCTTATTCGAAGAAGCTTTCTTTTCGTACACGCTTAGCTTCCCTGAACGAGTCAAAGGTTCCGTGGCTGTCGTACAGCCAGATCAGATTGTCATGACACTTGACGACCCCGTAAGAGTACAAGGAGAACGAACAATTTTGATTTTTGAGCCTTCCTTCTGAAATTAATAAGAAAAACAAAGTAATAAAACCGTGTATTTATGGTGAATGTGTATTAAATTCTTTTTCTGCATAGGCCTTTAGAATTACATCTGCAGGTATTGAGGTAGTATTCACACTTATGCATTCTTGTATCACACTTCTTTCAACATCCTAAATAAACAATCAATGAAGTTTATCCCAAGGATTAACATCCGATCACTTACTTCATTTCTTTTATTAACTCATTTGTATTTGATTGCTTGTAATGATGGTTATTTAGGAATTTTTCATGGGGTTAGCTGGGTCAGAAGGTTAAATTGACAGTGTGTCGCAACATAGGTCCTTGAGTTCAACCTGGTGTACAAACTTTTTTGACACGTTAAAGCTCCAATGCTTTTCTTTTTTTTCTTTTCTTTTTTAATGTAAGCACCTCCTGTAACCATCTTTCCAGAATATCTTTCCAAATAAACAACTTAATGTTAATTAAAACTAAGTAAGTGATGTTTGCTATGTTTAATTTAATAAATAATTTCTCGCAGAAGGACATCTAGTTGATTCTTTGTATTAAGGCCATTTGGAGACTGTGTTTGAAACTTTTGTTATCGGTTCCAACTCCTTAAGCAGTCTATAATAGCGGGAACTGGCACGGATTTGTGCTAACACCGATATCCCCATGTCGAGCTTTCTGTGTTCATCCCTCGTTGAAGTGTGCAGGTTTATCTCCTCGGAGTCACACGTCAGCCTTATGCTCCTTTGCCAGTTCTTTAAATGTTCTGCTGATCTCCTCTGCATACGCACTGGTTTGAAAACAACGCAAATATGTGTATTATAATTATTATATAATATGAAAGCATTACTAAAGCTTCAACTTTGATATCACGTTGTAATTATGGTGCTCCTCTGTTAAAAAGCTAACAAAATTCACTATCTGGACAGCTCAGATCAACACACATACACTCGACAATTGTAACAATAACATCCATTCAAAACATCACATTATTTTGATTATCTTTCTTACAAAACACCATATACGAAATATTATTAAAAGCTGTATGATACAAAAGTTGAGAATATTCTAAATGGTTGAAGAAAGTACATAGTGACCATGTAAAACGTAAAAATAAGTAAACATCCTCGCATAATAAACAACCACTTGCTGTTAACAATACAATATATAACAAGTAAATATAAAGCAATAAAATATTCTGAATTGCACAAAATGCGAAATGGACTGTATTATTATGTAAATGCAAATATTCTTTACAGGTTACGTTACGAAAACTAAGTACATGTAGGTATGTCACAAGTAGGGGCTACCACAAACACATGTGTATCAAAACAATCCCCCATACCCTCAGTTATAAAGGATATAAAAAAACTTTAACATAAAATAGCATCAATTACTATATAACTCCCACATACCTATGAATGACTATGTATTAATTTTAAGACTTCCTGCAGTATATCCCACTGAGCATGGACACTCAGGGCTTTTCATCAGGAAATTGGGAAGAGGCCCTAGCCTTTCAAATCGGGAATTTCATGCGCGATAACTGCTCATTTTGGGAAGACCGTGTTTTTAAAAGTTTTTGAAACAGAGTCTTTTTCATTGTGCAGAAGTATTTAAAGAAACATTGTGATCATTCTTAATCATATTAGAGCTCATTGCTTTCAATTTGGGAGATGCCCAATATGTCTGAGTAAAAAAAAACATTTTTTTTTTTTTTTTTTTTTTTTTTACAATTTGGGAAATTCTTCTGCCAATGTTGGGAAAAAATGACCTTATTTCAATTGGGAAGGGGCCGAATATCGGCCCCTGTTATATAAGGGTGGAAAGCCCTGACACTGTAGCCCCCACTGCGATATCTACTTGCAACGCCCGTCTGGTCCAGACAATTGTATCCACGTCCTTTCCTCTGACATCCGGAATACTCACCTGTCCGTCACCACGGTAACAAGCAAGCGGGCATTGTTGCTCCATGTTCATCAATATCCCGGTGTGGGCATTGTTGGTCCATGTTCATCAATATCCTGCTGCGGGCATTGTGGTTCTATTATTGGCGGTGGTCATAACGTTGCCTAGCAATGCACCAGAATATCCTGAAAGCAACACCCGTGACAAATGTAGGCCGCAAAGAGGCCTAAAATACAACGGCTCGGACTTTTGGCCTCGGGCAGCAGCGGACATTCGGGCCTGACAAGAAGCTGACCACAGGCTCTTCTGAGGCTGGTCCCTCATACACATTGTTAAAAGTTCCGCCGTTCAATATGTAGAAACGGGATATGCGTCTTAAATTGTATTCATTGATGATTCTCTAAAATAAATAAAATACATATATTATATAAACAGTCAAACATACAAAAACATTTAAAATGTTATGTTAATAAAAATAATTCAAACAATCGCGCTCACGTAATAATAATACATACAGAAATACATATACAGTATAAATACCAACAATATAATAACCGACATAAATTCTTCGCTACTCGCAAAGGCCTCACTCTTAAAACAGTTCCAAACTTAACTGATATTTACGTAAATCAACAATAACAATAAATGATGTCAGATGCGTTAGTGTTTTTGGCTCCAACGTTATAATTAAGTTTCGCGTAAATTAACGTCGTTAACACACAGTCTTAAACCAAACACTCTGATTTTGGGTTTCGGACAGAACACCAGACTAGCACTGTACTTGGATTCAGGCTTATATGAGCACTGCCTGACCCTTGGTTTCGGGCAAAAATATGCATCGGGGCTAACCGCCCCAGATTCTGGCGGAACTGGCTCTTTCCGCCTGCCAAATCGGATGATGTTTTCACAACGGTCGCATGGAGCAATCCAATAAGACCTTTGCGGTAATACGGCCGATACTTGGGAAGATAACTGGCGGCCTTTTTCTTGCTCATGAAAGTGTTTATCATATAGTTTAAATAGCAAACCGTATTAAATATTTTTATTATGCCCCCCTTCGAAGAAGAGGGGGTATATTGTTTTGCACATGTCGGTCCTTCCGTCGGTCCGTCCGTAGGTCGGTCCGTCCACCACATGGTTTCCGGATTATAACTCAAGAACGCTTAGGCCTGGGATCACGAAAGTTCATTGGTACATTGATCATGACTGGCAGATGACCCATATTGATTTTCAGGTCACTAGGTCAAAGGTCAAGGTCACAGTGACCTAGCGCATTTGGGGGGTTTGCGTGTTTAACAAACAGTCCTTGTTTAAATTGGGTTAAGTTACCCAAACATAGATGGATGGACAACTTTTGAAGAAATGCTTTTTTGTTGATTTATGTCTGTCCGTCGTCAGGAATTGAATTATTCGGTATTTCATGTCACACAGTTCATCAGTTGCTCTTGTCATGACACTTGAAACCATGGCAATGTCTAAACTGGTTCCCCGTTGAATATAACCGTTGACTATAATATATAGGTACGCGGTTACTTCCCCTGAAAAAACGGTCCAAATTTGGACCGTTTAGATTAGCCTGTACCGATCCCTATATAGAGAGTAACGATAGATAAGGGGAGGTAACCAATCTGGGCAATGTCCACCCCAAAAGTATCCCCTATTAATTAAAAACAAATCCGGAAGCAAAAAATCTCAGAGTTATTAATAGTTGTTGCCTTGGTGTCAAGGGTTGATCCGTACAGTTTGTCTCTCAAGTCTTTCTATGCGATCGATGTCGTCAGGTGTAAATCTAAATTGTCTGCGTATTTTTTCAGGGTCGTCAGTTTTCGTAGATCTGCCAATTCGTCGAAATTATCTTGGTCGTCTAGCATTCGGTATTTTGATGTCTGCCATTTTGTCAGTGCATTCATTTTTCAGATAAAGATAACCTAGTCGAATACCTTGGCTAAATCTTATCCAAATGTTAACAAATGTGCAGTTCTATTACATACATGGTTGTGTTAATAACGATTTATACTTACTAACATTGTCATCAATGGACAATTTTCATGCGCGGACATCTTATACAATTCTAGAAGTTATTCCAATGTAAAAGTAAATGGCTCCCCAAAAGCATTCTCAATTTTGATTTGTTTATATTTAGGCAGGTCATCAAGGTTCACGCGACAATCTGTTTCGGAGCTTAGCTTGTGCCCCAATGCCGGGTATGCACAAACTATAAGCCGACGTCTCTTTTTCTTCTTGACCTGTTGTGCCAGATATAAATCTTTGGTAATTTCATCTTCTTCTTCTTCATACAGTGTATATTTAGTACAAAATCCCTCTCTGGGACATCATCGCACAAGAAAAACATTACGATAATCGCAGTGTGCCGCAGTTAAAAGATTTTTTTTTTTAATATAAACAAAGTCATTTTTGGTCAATTTTGTTACTATCCCTTCTCTTGGGTACCAGCATTTATGGTGACAACATACATATTTTTATGCAGGTTTTGAAGAGCGTATTTTATAAAGAAAAACAATAGAAATTGTTATACGGAAAGCTTATCTCAAACATTAATTAAATGTTGTTTCAACTCGAATAGTCTTAATCCAGTCTGAATGTAAACAAATGCATGCACAAATGACGTCATTTAATGAAACCTTATTATTTGGCGCCAATAACCAACACTTTTCACCTGAAGTCAGTTCCTCTCCACCCAGGTGTATGAATGAAAGGGTACTTTTGAAGCAAATAAGACAAATTCCTGTTCTTTCTTTAAATCATGTTAGTCTCTGCCAGTCATCGGTTTTTGGAGATCATTACTTAACAAATCGACCACCCGATAAATAGATTGTCGGTCTAGTCGATAGCGACTCCATATATCCGCGACTCTCAGATCACTAAAACCCTTTCTTTGGCGAAAAAGTTGCCTTTTGTCTTGGTTGAACCACGTCTAACGCTCTTATGGCCGCCATATTTACGAATGCTAAGACTTGTCTTACCCAATCGTAGCGTCAAGCCAAAATCTTGCGACATCTTAGCTGCGATTTCTTTGATAAAGCGGTTCGCAGTATTTACGATAACGTACGACCGAAACTTACCAATCATACGTAAGATCACGCTAAGATCTGTTGATAAAACGGCCTCCCGATGTCTACTGACTTTAAGGTTTGTGTCTACAACACAGTCCATGGGTGCCAAATCTGAGCTGTAAGGTGGTTTATACGGGCCAAAAATTCGGATCCTATTAGATTGGTCCTAAGAATAGCATATATATGTGGCATCCTTACCAAGCAGCAGCAGGGGCTTCGCTGTTCCGCAGGGTGTGCGGCGGGCATAAGTCTTGGCCTTAATGGCCGCATTTTCTTGGCCTTAACGGCCGCCTGTTATAAATAACAACACATATATAAACTGTATACTATAACATTTTATTCAAGGTTCACAATTAAGTTTACAAATTACTGCAGTCTTCTTAACAGTATCACATACTTTATGGCATACTGCGCATCAGCAACTATGGCATCTGCTGGTAGTGGGTCGTTGGCACTCTTTGGGTAGTCAAAAGCCATAATAATGGCGCCCCAGTTCACGCTTGCAGCACTGCTAGTACTAACCCAGCCAGTCCTAAAGTGGTTCTGACTTCCAGTCAGATCAAACGTTGGGTAGTTCAACGTATGTAGCAGCAACGGTCTGCTAATGTTGTTTGGTACTCGAGTGAAACGCACTCCCACCATGTTTCTCATGCCGATTTTGGTTTGCGTTACCACTCCAGGGCTGACGCCATTGGCGGTCATGTAGCAACCTTGCAGGTTGCCATGGTGTTGCAACGTTCTTCGAACTTTCAGTCCAACCCGTCAGGTACAAAGTCGCTTTTACTATTTTGAACTCGTCATATAGTTGCTCTATTCCTTTGGAATCATCTCCCATCGCTGTCTTCAACGTAAATTTGAGTTTGCGCGGCGCATCTTGAGCACTTATGCCCTCAGTCCAACTAGTAATGCACTCGCGGCGGTAAACAGTACGCCTAGTCCCGCGTATAGTAAGTCCTCCCCTACCCGCGTTTTTTTTTCCGCGTCCCCTGTGGGTCCTACGTTTTCTGCCTCTGTACCGTTTAGTGTAACGTTTACCCATGCTCGCATTTGCTGTTTCTGCTCTTTTAAATCGCTTAGGGGCAGGTGTAACTATTGTTATTTTTGTCTCGTCTTCCCTTTTGCGTTTTCTTCCTGCAATAATCGGTGCCAGTCTTAAGTTCGTATACTCGTCTGCACCCGTAGCCGCTCTTCTTTTCGCGAATTCTACGTCTTTCTTGTATAGTTTTCCTGCGCTCCAAGCGTAAAAACCTAGTCCAATTCCAGAAATAACTGATGTAGCTCGGTACCACTTGTAGTATTCTAGTCGCCGTCTTATTAATTGTGCTCTGCTTTCAGGTATAACCAAATTGCTTAAACCTTCTCCAATTACATACCCGCTCATAAAAATAACGTCCTATCTCCTTTAAAGTTCACCTTGTTATGGTCATTAACCGTTAATGACGTCACAATCAAATAACAAGTTTGTTATTGGTTATTTAAATGACGTACCGCTGACGTCACATAGTGACGCACCTTTTCCCGCAAAAAAAAAGTACTCAGTGCGGACATTCGTAGCGCCCTTTTTCCCGTACTTTTTTATAGGCTCCTTCTTATGCAGCGCTGAAACTCAGCGTCATTTAATAAATGTAAAACGTGTATGGTTTAACACTTATAAATAAATTTATAGCTTACCCTCACCCAAGGTGAGTGCTAACCTAACCCGCTTGTTAGTAAGTAAGCGCCCGCGTTAAGGTCACACGAACCAAGTGTTAAACCTTTTTTTCCCGCCATTTTCAAGCGGTTCCCGGCCTTAATTTTTTTTTTTGGCCCGGTCTTTTATTTTTTAATTAAATACAATCAGTACAGTAACAATACAATACAATACATTAAAATTCATAAAAGCCCTGGTCGTACTGCTCCTCTATGTCCTGGTTGGCAGCTGCGGCAGCCTCCTCCTCATCAGCATGTACAACAATGGGCTCTGCAAATACAAAAGGTACTTCCGGTTGTGCAAATATAGGGTAATTTGCAACAGGCACAGGTGCAGGCACAGGCAGCGGCAGCACATATCTTTCCTCTGGCATTGCATACAGGTCGTACCGGTCGGCGCTCAGTTTCGTCATATCCGGCCCTTCGTTCATTAACACTAGCATCTTTGGTGGGTCATACATTCGCATGGCACTCTCGTATTTGTACGAGCAAAAAACTCCGTTTTTCAGCGCGTCAATTACCTCATAGTTTATATGTTCGCTGCTGCTGCGGCAGAAATCAAAGATGACATACTTCTGTCCCGTGTTCATATATTTGACATCATTTGATTTTCCATTTTCAAATCTAATCGCGTCCATAACGCTCATCATGTAGCAGGCAAGTGTGGTTTTGCCATTACCCCCAACTGGGTCCATCACAAAGCAAATCTTGCGGTCGTTTTGCACTTCAAGTTTTGCCAAAACTTCGCGTTGCCAAGGTCTTAAAACTAGTTCCGCGCTCTTGGCCATCCGGCGTTCCTTTATACCATCAGCTTTCAATTCTCCCGCCATTTCTGTAATCTTGCGTTTGTGCATCACGTAGCCACATCCGTGTTTCTCAAGCATGTCTTCAGTGCTCATACCAGCGGCAGCATCGTTGCAGGCAGCAACTAGGTCACACTTCACTTTTCCGTTAATCTGCTGCTCTCCTTTCTCAAAAAAGCGTCCCTCTTTTGTACAATACACATAATTATCTCGTACGCTACCTTTTGCAACGGTGTAATGTCCTCTAGCGAAAAATTTCTTCAGCATACTGGTGCGTCTGCATTTAACATTCAGTTGCACGTAACCCTGAAGGTGGGGTGTAGCCTGTTTTTCTCCAACTTCTTCTCCAACCACTAAATATCCACATTCAAATTATCTTATGTGTTTGTATTTAGCTTTTGTGTAGTTGTTAATGGTAAAACACCAATTTTTAGTCATCGGTTAAGCAATACGTCTTTTAGCCATGGCAAAACAGCTTGTTATGGTTAACCGGAAGTGACGATGTAGAACGCTAGCGCGTGCTTATACGTCATTGTTTACTGCATAGGGTTTGGCGGGCGCGGCAAAATATGGCGGTAAATTTTTATGGTGTAGCCCGTAGGGCGTACCGCTTATATATGGTCGGGCCTTTGCTCAATAAAAGCGCGGGAATAATTTACCGTAGTTTTCAAGCTAAAAAATATATTAAAGTAAGAAATGCGGCTTGTAAAGCCTATCATTTCGCACTGTTGGCGCGATCTTCTTAAAACCTTTCAGCGGTTTTAGTTGCAGAGCGCTCTGTGGCATACTTACCAAGCAGCAGCATTAGGGGCTGCGCTGTTCCGAAAGGCGTTCGGCGGGCATATATCTTGGCCTTATGGGCCGCCATTTTGCTTTATCAATAAAAACACAGGCTACATATCAACTAAATATATTTTAATCAACACGTATTTACAAGTTCATTGCATTCCTCTAAACTGTATGGTGTACTTGGCGCACAACTTCACGCGGCCATACGGGGTCAAGGCGGGGGTCTTGTCAGTTGGCTTTAAAAAGCCAAACAGTATGCTCCCCCATTTCGTCTCCTGAGTCTTCCCGGTGGTCAGCCATCCCGACGAGTAATGGTTCTCACTTCCAGTTACGTCAAAGGTTGGGTAGTACACCGTTGCCAATAGCAACGGCTTTCCATCAAAGGTCAAAAGGGGTAAACTTTACCCCTGCATGGTTCATCAAAGCCTTGATGTTCTGCGGTGACACACCACCGCTCACATAAGGCACAGCAACGCAGCTGGGGTATGCATAAGCAAAGTCAAACTGGTCTCCAGCATTCGGTCTATCTCTGGCAGCCTCATAGGCTACAGCCCACATCTTACATTTAGTTATTTTAAATTCATCATACAGCTGGACCATATATATATATATGTTCTGATGAAGAAAAAACGGTAAGCTATCAGTTGCTACTGCAATCATATTGAATCTCAAAACAAAATGAATCAGTAATAAAAACAATATAAAATCTTATAAATAACCATCTTACAAGGAAATTTAGTCCAATATACCACAATATTTAAGTCACAAAACCACCGTAAGTATTGTAATGATTACATTTTTATTAAAACGTGTTAAAAAAGTTGTTTATGTCAACCGGACATGACATTGTTCATGTGGGGACATCATATAAAATATTCAGAAGTTATTCCAATGTGAAAGTAAACAGCTTCCATAATGCAGTATCAATTTTGATTTATTGATATTTAGGCAGGTCATCAAGTTACACGCAACAAACTGTTTCAGAGCTTAGCTTGTTCTCCGAGGCCGGGCATGCACAAAATTTCAGCCGATGTCTCTTTTTCTTCTTACTGTTATTCCAGATATAAATATTGTGTAATCTCATCTCGTGCGTGCCAGATGAAGTGTTCCATTTTCTCCTATTTCTTTTCCGATGATCGTATAATTGAAGTGGGTTCATATCCCACTTCTGACACCAATGTGTTATGCCGTATAAATAACAAAACAAGAAAACAAAGGGTTCATCAAAGTTTATACTTTAAGTTTCACTTTCATTTTCGTGATGACAAAAGAATATATAAAAATAGCGTATGCAATTAATAATCCACAATATAATAAATAACAATATTCATACTTGCATCTCTATACGTTTTCTAACTTTTATTCAATGTAATATTGATATTTATTATCTATTTCAATCCTGATCTTATCTGTTCAAATCTATATTTGAAACTGAAAGTTTTTTGTGTATTTCAAAGTTTATTTACAGGTCCATCAGCCTCTTCGTAGGGTGGACCTGCGCCTGTAACCGTTCAGGGAAAAAAAATTAATTTTGAGTTAAAGTAGGTCAGATTTACTCCGGCAACCTGGATATTCGCCAATGATAATATAGTTTTTATCCAAATAAACAAGTGCACGATGGTCCATGTTAGATATCAATAGCTATTGTAATCATATTTAATCTCAAAATAAAATCGATCACTAATAAAAAAAACAATATGCAAATCTTATTAATAATCATCTTACTAGGGAATAAAGTCAACAATACCACACCAAGTCCATGACACGACAATACCACTGTAACTATTGTAATGATTATTAAAATGTTTAAAAAAAATGTTTACATCAACCGAACGTAACAATGTCAATGTGTGGATGTCATAAAAAAAATCCAGAAGTGATTCCAATGTGAAAGTAAATGGCTCCCCAAAACATTCTCAATTTTGATTGGCTGATATTTAGGAAGGTTATCAAGAGCCACGCGACAATCTGTTTCGAAGCTAAGCTTGTGCTCTAACCCCGGGCATGCACAACATGTTTGCTGAAGTCCCGTTTTCTACTTCCTGTTGTTCCAGAAGTAAATATTTGGCAATCTCATCATCATCTTCTTTATAAAGTGTATATTCAGTACAAAATCCCTCTCTGGGACATCATTGTTCAAGAAAAACATTACAATAATCGCGGTGTGGCGCAGTTAAAAGAATTTTTATTAAAATATTAACAAAGTCATTTGTGGTAAATTTTGGTACTATCCCTTCCTTGAATGCTTCCTTTGACAATCTCTCTAGCGTGCCAGCATTTATGTTGACAGCATATATCAAAGCAATATGAATCATTAATAAAAAAAAACAATATGCAACTCTTATTAATAATCATCTTACTAAGGAATTAATAACTTGTAATAACATCTTAATAATATTACAATATTTCATTGTATGAACCAACTATAAATAGGAATTATGTGTGAAGAATCCTGCTCTGTCGGTCCATGAATCTCTTTCCCATTACTTCTTTGTACTCTAACTTGCAGTGGTTGGGGATTTCTTGATATTTTATAAACATACATGCGTGCTAAAAAAATCTTGCCTATGTAAATACTTTTCTAACTTGCTAAAATAATAATGATGAATCCGAACATATTTTTACTGAAATGACGTTAAACTTAATCATAAGCTTGTATTCATAACAGATAAAACACAAAAAAAAACACAATTTAACAATTATAAATTGTAAACAAAGGTTTCTTCGCCATATTTACATATCTGCGTGACGGGATCAATGGCATGAGATCATCGGGAAGTGGGTGCTACATGTATGTCTTCAACGATTAAAACAAACACTCGATTCCGTCCCTACTTAGACGATATCTCGAAACAATATCATCTTTTAGGTTTTCGAGAACAATTCTCTTCCTAAAAACCTTGGAATTGGTATGTTTTGTCTCCTGTCATCGTCGATGAGAAAAACGACCGACTTTACGTTTATTTACGATTGCCTTTACCCAGTCGTATATTTATGTATGAAATTTATATGCTCATAATACCACTCAGTTAGGTGATGCCTACCAAGACTGAAGGTTAAAGGTTTTGAAAACCTTTGTTACTTGTTTGGCCCAGTGTGCAAGGGTTTTATTTAAAATAACAGTCTGGTTGGGATATTAATGTTTCAAATTCATAGCTATTTTAATTATGCAGGGAGCGGTGTATGGAAATTTAAAATTGAAAAGTCATGTGAGGTATAATAAAAAATGAATTGCTTTTCAGATTTGTTCCATTAATGTAATGAAAATTAATTGGAAAACATGACTTGGAGTTTCACTTCTTTATATTGTGTATATCTGCAATGCAGTGTCAGGCATTTACACAAAAAAACTACAAACACTTTGGCATTAACCTGAAACTGTTGTTTTTATTCTCTCTTCATGATAATGTACATCGCAGTCGCTCGTAAACTTTGAACATTAATGAACAACAATATAATTATTATTTGGTACTTTACGTATCGTATTTTTGTATCACATATTTTTATTTAGCCATTAGGATTTTTTGTCATTGTTTTGTCCTGTTTTTTGGTGCTATTTTTAAAAAGCTTTTTTTCATATTATTGCTGTCTCACCTTTTTCTTTGATTCTTTCTTTCTTTCAGTCTGCCCTGTTTCTTTAATTTCTCAAATTTTTATTTAAAATCCGCATCTACTTAATTAACCCTTTTTTAACATCCCTTTTGCGTTTTTCTTACATTTTCCTTTTTCTCTGATTTTCTTCTCTTTCTTTTTTTCTGCTTTGCTTCTCCTCTGTCTGCTGCGTTCCATAGGCGACGTAATGTCTGCAGATGTTCTCTGCAAGGATCCAGTACAACATGCCTGGTCCATTTGCCGGAAACCAGTGTACATCAATGGCGGTTGCTTCAATTGCATACTTGCACATGTTCCTGGTTGACCGGGTACCGACACCAGCTGAGGCCAAGCTGGTCACTCTGGAGGCAGGACACAGGCTCCACACTACCTTACGGTAAGTATGGCCACTTTTTTGTCAGCTGTGCATAACCAATTTTATTTTTACCAGGTTCTAACATATTGTCTTATTGCTTTAAATTGAAATAATAGAATGTTATAAGTAAAAGAGAATATGGAATTATATTTTTTTCAATATGGTGATAATAGAAGATAAAAAGCAATATTTTGCAACAATTAATTGATATGCTGTATTTATTTAATGCTTTTCTGTGATTTGTCGGGAAATATCAGTGATTCCAAAATGATAATTTAATGTTTCAAGCAGTGAAAAATACCAGTGAAACTTATCGATAATTTTTACTGTTTGAATATGAAGTTGTTTTTAATTAGTTGGTGTTCGTAATAACCAGATTTGTTACTGTAGTTAAAATATAAGATAAAACCCATTTTTTTGCAAAAAAATATCCTATATCTGGTTAAACAGTATGCAAATTCGGAAGCATTAATAAATAAATTATTTTTGATGAAATGATAGTTTGAAGGTAAAGTTAAATAATCAGCTAATAGTCTGATATGGAGTGTGACTTTCATATTTCAATCTCGATCACTTTCAAAATCAGGAAATAATGCTACCTGGTATTATGTCCCATCGCAAGTACCAATTATACACCTCGGACCTGGATGGAGAGGAGCATGTGTAGAATAATTAGTTTCGTCCCAGAGTAAGCCTTGAACCAGTCAAGTATCTCCCTATCTACTGGAGAGACCCCGTAAATGCAACAAATCTAAACTTAATGTTCACTTTGCTTTCAGGTTGGAGCAAAGGCTTAGCTTCGAAGCAGACTCTTGTGTATCCCTTGAAGACCTTCCTAGCTGTACTATAAGCCCAACCCAATTGAAAATGTGTTTGGGGAGCCGTTTTCATTAAAATTTGAAGCACTTCCGGAATTTTACATGACATCCCCTCACGGCCATGTTGATTTGATGACAATCTTTGTAAGTATTAGTCATTTAGAACATACGTATTTATGTAAAAGTATGTGCATACCCCAAATACCAGTAATAAGCAGAGAACTGATACTATCTGACATATCTGTACTCAATAAAAGAAGCAGTTTAGCAGATAAGTATAGAACACTTCTATAAAAAAGAAGTATTTTATTTCATTTAAAATTGCACTTGAGCAGATCCAACTCTTCACATTTTTTTAATTTGCGGAAAAAAATACAAAGACATTTAAGTCGGCATCTTTCTTACATAGACAATGTATGAGAACCTTATTAATACTTTTATTTTATTTTATTTTTAAATGTTTATTGACATTGCGCCTACATGTATCAATATTACTCCCAACCCTTTTCCCAAGGTTGGGGTGGGCCTTAACTTTACTGGATTTGTCAAGTCTCAAACATGTAATGGATGAATTTTACAAAAAAAAAAGAGGTACTCGTCCTTTGTACCATGTGGCAATTGGAAATAAACAATATTTCGTATTGTGTGGGCATAGAGACAAAAATCTTGGTTCTTGTTGTAAGAAATTAATCTAAACCCAAACAATAGAAAATAAGTCCAATTCTCCTGTGTCTGCCAGGAATATATTAATATGTCCATTGATTGTTCAATAAAAGTGCAAAGATTTTTAGCTCACATAAACATTAAATAAGCTTAGAATACAATGACTACATCTCCCACATATATATTGCTATTCACTCCTAATGCAAAAAAACACTGAATTGAATACACTTTAACCACATTTATTATGCTATTTACCCTTAGCATGTTTTGTTTTGAATTTCCATGTATAATTATCACTTTAAAATATCGATGTTTTAACATTTCAATAATAACATGTGAATTTGGTAAGAATGTCTCAGATTGTGAAACCGTTTTGACTTTGGGCCTTTTTTCATTGATTATTGCATAGTGCATTGTAACCTTCAAACGGTGATGGATATTAATTTTTGTGTTGTAAAAATTGTTCTTTAAAGACATGTTCGTCTGTAATTGTAAGTTTAAGTATCTCTTTATGTCCAGCTGACAGCTTTCACTATATTTGGATGCTTAATTTTTAGTAGCACATTGCAGTTATAGAGTCATGTATTTCATAAAAGTATTTTGTTGACAGTAATTTCTTGCGCAGTTTCTCTAAATATTCAAAGACTAGGTGGGTGGGGTAATGTCAATTTTGTGAATGTCATTTTTAGTTAAGAACTTAAAGAAGTTCGGTGTGTTACAAAATGCTTTTATCATAACACACTAACAGTTGCCATCTTACCATGTTTAATTCAATTAGAAGTGTGATTGGTAGAAATGACTGGTTCCATTTTCTCCATGAAATTTAAACCTTGTATTTTTATAAAAATGTATGATTTAAATTTTAACAATTATTAAAACAGTATGATTTTTTTAAATCAATTTATTATATGCTTTCCGGTGGTTTATAGAGAAATATCAGTGAAATAAAACTGGTATTTCACTGGTGAAAAATAACAGTGAAAAATATCGATATTTCTCACTGCTTCACTGTGAAATGACGTCATTTTTTTGACGAAATGACGTCATCATTCCAGAGAAAATCTCCAGTTAAACTCTTTTACAATGTATATAAACGATGAAAAAAAGCATATAATAAAAAGAAAATTTGTTGGAATCGGTGGAATATCGATTTAAGTTCACTCGTGATCATAGAAAAATAATATTTTCACTCGTGGCTGTGCCACTCTTGAAAATATTATTTTCTATGATCACTCGTGAAATAAAATCGATATTCCACCGATTCCAACAAATATCCTCTATATATTTTTGCAAATATTCAATGGCAAAAAGATATAGAGGATATTTGATGGATTTGGTTGAATATTGATTTTAATTAATGAGTGATAATAGGAAATAATAAATTAAAATATTTTGCTCCATTATCACCGGTGAAAAGAATCGTTATTCCGCCAAATCCAACAAATTTTATTTTTATTTTATGCTTACAAATGATAATTTATGTATTTTTCCCAAAGCAAAATTATCAATAATTTTCACTGTTTGAAACAGTGAATTATCAGTTTTAATTCACTGATATTTCTCTACATACAACTACTGGAAAGCATAAAATAAAGAACTTTATAATTGCAATTTCAGCAGTAATGGTTCGATGGGGGAGGCTGACACCAGTGATACGCTTGGTGCGCCCATTGTGCACGCAGCCCGAACAAGAGGTTGTAGTTGACAAAGCCGCCTTGAGCAAGCTGCGTAAGAAGACGGGCTTTCCTATGATGAAATGTAAAAATGCCCTTGCGCAATTCCAAAATGATGTAAAAGAGGTATACTCAAATAATTATTTAGTTGCTTATTTTTGTACTGTTATTAAAATGAACTTTTCTACAGTTTATTTAAGTTTAAAACTTGCAATTTTTTCACTTTTTATTTAATGTTATGTATGTTAACTTATTATACTTTGGTTTCTCACTTTTTGTAACCTAAATAAAATTCATGACTTAGCAAAGTATACAAATTATTTTTCATTAATTGATAATCATTGATAGAAAATTATAAAGTTATAAAGCCTTTATAACGCTTTTTATTAGTAATTTGGAAAAAATTGAATTTCTAAGTTCGGTTAAAAGTTATAAGAATGTTTTTATGTAAACTATTTATGTCTTCTCAGCACTGTATCCGAAAACAAATTTGAGGACATTTTTAATTTAGTCAAGATACTAAGTCTCACCTTTTGGGTGAAATTTTAAGTATGATTTTCCTTGTGATAACCAATGTTTGTATTTGAAAAAGTGCTAAAACTACAACAATCTTTTGATCATAACTAAAACAGCATGTACTTGAAAAGAACCATATGAGACTTGGGCAGTTATATTATTTGAAGAAATTTTCCATTGACGAGCTTTATGATCATAAATTTTTCTCTCTTCCAATTGGTCTTGTTTTGACTAAAAAAAAACAACGTTACCACTTAGATACGCATTTTGTTTGTAGTCCCTTAGAAAATCAAATTAAATGTAATACTTCTCTTGCTAGATTCAAGTTTTGAAGCCTTCATTGCCAACACTTTAGATACTGTTGAGCAGCAAACAGCATAAAACCTGAACAGACTGCGAGTTACTCTCAGGCTTTTCTGGTTTTATGCTGTTTGCATGTAGCCACTTTAACTTTGCCTTTGAGCGGGAAAGGGTTAATCATGAATGGCTTCACATTTCCCAGGCAGAGAAGTGGATGAGAGAGATGGCCCAGAAGGAAGGCTGGGAGAAGGCTGGCAAGCTGCAGAACCGGCCCATGTCCCAGGGCCTTGTGGGATTGCTGGAGTCCGAGTCCTCATGCACCCTAGTTGAGGTACGATATGAAGTCTTCAAATAAATTGTTTTTCATTTGCAAGACCTTATTGTTATGCAATCACACCAAGCATGCGAATAAATTTCCATTACTGTATTTTGCATAGCTGTGTAGTCAGGGCTTTTTTCCTTCTTAGAGAATGGGCGTTTTTCACAAATTTGAGAAGTGTGTGACTCTTATCCATAATCTAATCCATAGGTACGAATATTGCTTAGCCATTTTATGCACCCCTGGAAAGTTACGGGATAAGTCTATTGCTTAACTATCATTAATTACCTATTTTTGCAGGTGAATTGCGAGACAGACTTCGTTGCCAGAAATGAAGGCTTCCAGGAGCTTGTGGTTAAACTGGCGCAAGCATGTCACAAAAACTTCTCCAAGGGAGACTTTCAAAAGGTAAAGACTAAAAAGTGAAAAATATATGGAAATTTGGATAATGTTTAACTGTGAAATGACGATGTTTTTTGACATCATGACCTCATTATTCGAGCAAAATGTTTAACTCTGTTAAATGTAAATAAACCATAAAACTGTGAAAAAAAGCATTAATTAAAAAGAAAAACATGTGTTGGATTTTCTGTAGATTATCAATTTTTATTCACTTGTGATCACAGAAATAAATATTTATATTTATTACAAATATTTACTCCTGAAAATATTTATTTCTCTGACCATTTGTGAATTAAAAAAAAAAAATCCTCTATATGTCTGCAGGTAGTTGTCACAAAAGATCAGCTGACATTGTTTTATGTCATTCCATCCTTTATATCAATCGCGCTCAGAGAAAACGATGTTAAATGCATGTGCTTAAGGTGTCGTCCCAGATTAGCCTGTGCGGTCCGTCCAGGCTAATCAGGGATGACACTTTCCACCTAAAGTTGATTTTCGTCAAGAAGAGTCTAACTTTAAATGAAAAATACAATAAAAGCGGAAATTAAGTGTCGTCCCTGATTAGCCATGCAGTGCAGACTGCACATGCTAATCTGGGACGACACCTTATGCACATGCATTAAACCCCCCTTTTCAAAGAGCGAGGCTCATATCCGTTTTACATCATGTTGTCCTCTATTCCCGCAGACGGTTGTTGCCAAGGAAGAGCTGAACTCCCTGCCCGCCGATGGTAAGACCCTGGGAGATCTGGTGGCCTTGACCGTGGGAAACCTGGGCGAGAACATCGCTCTACGTCGGGCGGCCTTCATAAGGAACGACCAAGACACCATCATCAGCCATTTTGTACATGCAGCAGGTAGCGCAGTGTTTTGTCGTGTATTATTGTTGATGTTTGTATAGAAAATATTTGTAAGAGTCGGTAGAGTATCAAATTTAATTCAGGAGTGATTAAAAATCAATAATCTACTGGAAACCAACAAAACATTTTGGTATTGTTTTTCCACTGTGAATTGCCATTTAAAAGAGTTAAACTGGAGAATATTCTGAAATAATGATGTCATTTACTTAATTTCACTGTAAAACATTTATGACATTTTCCATAAACCACAGAAGAGCGTAAAATAAACCTTTTTTATCAAGACCTTGATGCCATTACCATTAATCTTTTCATATTCATTTCTCCTCACAAAGGCCCAGCATTGACGAAAGACGGAATCAAGCTGGGAAAATTTGCTGCAGCTGTCAAGCTACTGGTTCCAAACACAGACGCCATAGGGCAAGAAGTGTGCCAACACATCGTTGGGATTAACCCAAAGGAACTCGGCGTTTGGTCTTCACCGGTTCATGACAAAAAGGAATCAAAGAAAAAGAAACAAGACCAAAGTGAGGAAGATAAGCCAAAAGAGGCGTATGTCGAGAAAAGACTGTTTGATCAGGAATTCCTGTTGGACTCTCATAAGACGGTGAGGGAGTATTTACAAAGTAACGGGCCGCAGGTTGTTGATTTTGTGAGGTTAGAATGTGGCGAAGACCTGGGAGAGGAATAGAATAATAACTGACAGTTTTGCGGATTGCCGCTGTATTTCAGTGGATAATCATGTAAGTTATTGACCTCTTCCCGTACATGTGAAACTTTTGTTGAAAAAAGCTTCAGGTTGTGGATTTTGTGAGATTAGAATGAAGTGTAGATATGGGGGAAGATGTCTAGAATATTCATTGACATTTCTGCAGTATTTCTGTGTTCAGTTATTGACCTCCTTAAAGAATGGGGAACTGTTGTTGAAAAATGTGTTAATTTTCTATTTTGAGAATGTTTTTTCGTTAAGAAACTTGCAATTGCAATTGGAACAACACATTGTTGCATTTTCATTAATGGAATTGTTCAAGACATCGCGAGAGTTTAGGTATTGTTGAAATAATGTAAAGATTGCATAACTATGAAGATATAGCAATTATACCAATCTGTTTTTGGGTAAAAACATTCTGTTTTGGTAAAGATAGTTGTGACAAATCAAAGAATTGTAGAAAGATATTGTACAAGATACAACTGAAGAATAAAAATAGTTGTTTAAAGGATTCGTTTTGTGTTTTAGAGAATAAACCAGGACAAACTGTATTCTTGCACATTAAGAAATATTATTGAAAACTTAATTCCTTAAGAGTTATGAAAATGCAAGACGTTTGGAGATTGAGCAATAAAATGTTAATTATAATTATTTGTTGTTTAATTTTTATACGCCCGTATAAAATACGGGACGTATTATGTGAAACCCCTTGGCGGGCGGGCGGGCGGCGGGCGGAAGGCATCACTTTGTCCGGACTCTAATTCAAATTGTATTCATCCGATCTTCACCAAACTTGGTCAGCAGTTGCATCTAGTTGATATATAGGCCAAGTTCGAATATGGGTCATGCCGGGTCAAAAACTAGGTCATAGGGTCAATTAGTGCATTTTCAACGGCGCCACTTTGTCCGGACTCTAATTCAAATAGTTTTCATCCGATCTTCACCAAACTTGCTCAGAAGTTGAGTCTAGACAATATCTAGGCCAAGTTGGAATATGGGTCATGCCGGGTCAAAAACTAGGTCATGGGGTCACTTAGTGCATTTCAAGGATTTCATGGTGTCCGCTCTCTAAATGAAGTAGTTTTCACCCGATCTTCACCAAATTTGGTCAAAAGTTGTGTCTATATGATATGTAGGTCAGGTTTAAATATGGGTCATGCCGGGTCAAAAACTAGGTCACGAGGTTACTTAGTGCATTTCAAGCATTTAGCATGGTGTCCGCTCTCTAATTGAAGTAGTTTTCATCTGATCTTCACCTAATTTGGTTACAAGTTGTGTCTAGATGATATGTAGGTCAAGTTCGAATATGGGTCATGCCCGGTCAAAAACGAGGTCACATGGTGCATTTAAAGCATTTAGCATGGTGTCCGCTCTCTAATTGAAGTAGTTTTCATCTGATCTTCACCAAATTTAGTCAGATGTTACATCTAAATGATATCTAGGTCAAGTTCAAATATGGGTCATGCCAAGTCAATAACTAGGTCTTGAGGTCACTTAGTGCATTTCAAGCATTGAGCATGGTGTCCAAAACCTTCGAACGGGCGTATCTTGTGACAGTTTGGCACTCTTGTTTTTTGATGATATTTGTTGGTTTTGGTTGATTATTGACTTTAATTCACAAGTGCTCAGAGAAAGAATATTCTTTTTCTATGATCAACTGTGAAAAAATAAAATCAATAATGTACCAAAACCATCAATTATGATAAGTTTATGCCTGTCCACTGTTTGTTTACCTTAGAAAAAATTAAAACTAGAGAATTTCGCAGGAATGTTAATGTCATGATTTCAGAATAATTCCTCATTTCACTGTGAAATACTGACATTTGTCAATAATGTTCACTGTTTGAAACAGTGAATAACAAGTTTCATATAACTGGTATTTGCATATAAACCACAGAAAAGCAAGAAATAAAACAAGGTATTTCCCAATGAATATTTATTGAACCATAAAACTATATAACTTTGCAATATATACATTTTAAAATCGCTTAATTATTTAAGCAAAACGGTAAATATGTATGTAAAATGAATTCATGTATATTGCAGTTTGGTATTTGCACATACATTTGTAAAATGAAGCAGAGACCAACTTAAATTGATTTTCTCATAATTGAAGTAAAACCAGAAAATGTCTGAAAGATGTTATTTTCTTTTTTATATAAAAGTCATATTTCTGAAGAATATCACATTCAATTTGAAATTTAAAACTTCTATGAATCCAGGGCCAAAAAACCCTTCTTTGAAGAAGCCGAATATAGGCTGCTTCCCCAACCGAAGTTACCACTTTTTTCCCCTAATTTGTCCACAATTTTCCCCCATACTGGAAAAATTCCTCACCTAAAATAATATTAAAAGCAAATATTGAGATTTAAAATGCCTTTTTTGTTTCTTTTCCCCTATTATTTAACCTTCCTAACTTTGTGGCTACCCAATATAATTTATTTCATGTATCAACTCCATTATCCAAATGAAATACAAATTTCTTATTTTCCCCAAATAAAAAAAAAATCGCGCTATTTTTCCCCTAAAAAAAGGCTGAGGCCCCATCCCCAAAAAGGGTGCTTTGGCCCCGGAATCTTTTTGCTCTTGTTTGTGATTGTCAATATAATAAATTTGACATTTAAAAGCACTACATGTAATCTGAGCTAACTAGAAACTTATGGTCTTTTTTAATTTATGTGAATGATCCGATTTCACAGGATATTTTTCTGCCAGAATATTTCGAAAACCTCCTTTGGGAATTTTTAAGCAGTAGCTACTTACACATTTAAGAACACATTTTCCACATGCAATTAAATGAATAATGTTCCCAAATTTGGTAAAACATCAAGCATGTCATGCGAATAATAGAACAATAATATAACGTAAGAGTTGAAGATCTTTACAACAGAGACAAATATATTTTATTTCCCAGAGCTTTGGGCATGCAACCTTCAAGGCCCATAATGTATTATGTAATGTATATCAGCTGTACAATTAAGTGTAGAGGTATTGGTGGAGAGACATGTTTTTTTAAATATTTTAATTTTAAAGTTAAATGAAAATTTAAAACATTGTGATGCCTCAGTTGTTTGACTTGCATTTAATTGGCTTAAGGATATAAACAACAAGTGATGTGTTTGAGAAACACTTTGTCCCCTTTTGAGCGATTTTGACCAATATATTTAACCTTTTACCTTGAAGGATGACCTTGATCTTTCACCACTCAAAATGTGCAGGTCCATGAGATACACATACATGCCAAATATCAAGTTGCTATCTTCAATATTGCAAAAGTTATGGCCAATGTTAACGTTTGTGCAAACAAACCAACAAACAAACAGACAGGGCAAAAACAATATGTCCCCCAGTATAGACTGGGAGACATAAAAATTTGTTGGATCTATGATTTCGTCCAAAAGTTTACATGCTGTGAAATTAATCACACCAACCATCAACATACCCAAACTGCATCAACAATGAAAATAATAGAGTATGCAAATATTATTATAAATTGGAATGCTCGACATCAGGAAACAAACCAGTATTGATCAATTGTCATCTGCTGACTTTGAACACAGAAATTTATCAATAGATATGATCCCTTAACCCTTTGCATGCTGGGAAATTTGTCGTCTGCTAAAATGTTGTCTGCTGAATTTCTAAAATTAGCATTTTCTTCGATTTTTTTTCAAAGAATACTATCAGAATAGCAAACAGTTTGGATCCTGATGAGACGCCACGTTCTGTGGCGTCTCATCTGGATCCAAACTGTTTGCAAAGGCCTTCAAAATTCGGTTCCAGTGCTCAAAGGGTTTAGCATAGCAACAAAAAAGAACAAAGTGTACCTTACGTATTTCAATACATCTTATGACCCTCAAACATCTCTGAACCATAGACGTTATACATTATAAATGTATGATATTAATACAAATACTACAAAACATAATATATATTTGAATACAGTGTATAATATGTATAAATCTATCTATAAAGAGCTAATCGATTAAAGTAAGTATAAAATAATCAGAAACACAACTTAGTGAATCAAAATTCTAATATTTGTGACAAACTGAAGGCATATAAGCTTTAACAGCAAATCTTTAAATTGTACTTACAGATCATATAACATTCCTGAGCTAAAAATTTCATAATTTCTGTAATGTTTGACAAAATCACTAGCAATATCAAAGCTATTGACAACATACCGTCAAAACATGGAAGTAACTGAACATTGTTTAACATCGCTTTTATAAAACTGTCTGCCAATTAAGAGTATATCTACCTTATTCACGTTATGAAAAGAGTACAAATCTAAACATCAAAGAAAAATTTGCTCACATAATTACATTAAACACTTTTTTTTAACACTTTTTCAACATGTACATGACACACGACTATTTTAAACATTTTAATGTAAAAAAAACGATTTCAAACATAATATCAAAAGATTCTTGAAACATGAACATAAAACAACCCTAAAGTTGTCATGATTTAAAGAAATTTATCCCAATACTATGAGACGCTCTCTGAGAAATGGGGGTCAAATGCATGTGTATAAAGCGTCATCCCAGATTAGCCTGTGCAGTTTGCAGATGCTAATCAGGGACGACACTTTCCACCCAAACTGGATTTTCATCAAGAAGTCTTCCTTTTAACAAAAAAACACAATAAAAGCCTAAAGTATCGTCCCTGATTAGCCTGTGCAGACTGCACAGGCTAATCTGGGACGACACTTTACGCACATGCATGAAGACCAGTTTTCACAGAACACAACTCAATATTATTTCCCCTACACATGTAAGTAGTTTTTTGAATGCGGGCCCAAAGATCCAAGCCACGGGTCTTATATTCCCTTCTTGTATTGAGCGCACTTCATGGCATGGATGTCCTGAAATGAAAAGGAGGATCATGTGTACCAGCATACATGTGAATCTAGGGTTGAGTGTGCAACAGTTGTATCTCATAGAGAAATGTTCAGAAGATACTGCAGTTTTACACTTGACTCTGTATGTACGGTATGTACATTTTATTGAGATAACTATGGGTACCAGTATAAATACATATGGTAAGTTTATTTTATCCAGACTTTTTTATAATTAAGTCCAGTTTTAATCTAATATACTGGCTGAGTTTTAATTGTATCATGTGCTTAAAACCATGGCAGCAACCTGTTTCATCAGTATAAGATTTCTAATAACCATTAACAAACCAACACATGTAGAAACAAGAGATGTGTTTGTCAGAAACACAATTCCCCCTATTCACCGCTTTGAAATAAAATTTCAATATATCGTTTTGGTATGTTTAGAAATTATCTCCCTTGTATAGCTTATTACTTCCCTTGGATTGTATTTTTTGACTTTTGACCTTGAAGGATGACCTTGACCTTTCACCACTCAAAATGTGCTGCTCCATGACATACACATGCATGCCAAATATCAAGTTGCTATCTTCAATATTGCGAAAGTTATGGCAAACGTTTAAGTTTTCGGACGGACGTACAGACGGACTGACAGTTCATCTGCTATGTGCCAACCTACCGGGGGCATAAAAAAGCTTTTACTGAGCAGTGTAACACTCTAACAATTTATGTTACTATAAGTGTTTTGTTTTATCTAATAAATATTGAAATTGCATACCCTATACAAAATACAGGGTAATAAACAAACAAATATTTATCAGTCAAACTTGAAAAACCTTTACCATGAGCCATGGTGTCATTTTACAGATGCACCTTATGATATTGTATTCTAGAATTTCTAGTATTCATTTTATATAATTATTTGATGACATGCACAATATAATGTCATAATCTGCTATGCAGGCTGAAATATTTGTGACGTTAATGTGAAAACAAAAAACAGAAAGTCAGGATTCTATCAATATTGGGCACAAAATGTGTAACATTATCCTGCCACCTGTGAATTGAAGTGAGGAGGGTATCGTATAACTTC
>VMBQ01006118.1:0-18140 GCA_007657795.1 Dreissena rostriformis | reverse complement strand
AGTCCGGACACAGTGGCGCCGTTGAAAATGCACTAATTGACCCTATGACCTAGTTTTTGACCCGGCATGACCCATATTCGAACTTGGCCTATATATCAACTAGATGCAACTGCTGACCAAGTTTGGTGAAGATCGGATGAATACAATTTGAAATAGAGTCCGGACAAAGTGGCCCCTTTGAAAATGCACTTATTGACCCTATGACCTAGTTTTTGACCCGGCATGACCCATATTCGAACTTGGCCTAGATATCAACTAGATGCAACTGCTGACCAAGTTTGGTGAAGATCGGATGAATACAATTTGAATTAGAGTCCGGACAAAGTGATGCCTTCCGCCCGCCGCCCGCCCGCCGCCCGCCAAGGGGTTTCACATAATACGTCCCGTATTTTATACGGGCGTATAAAAATCAATTTAACAGTGAAAAAATGAAATTGAAAATTATCAATAATTACTGTGAAATGACATTCCTTTTTGAAGTCATGACGTCTTTATTCGAGAGCAATTCTCCAGTTTAACTCTTTTTAAGTATAAATTAACAGTGAAAAAAGCATTAAAAAAAAAAAAAAATGAATTGGTTTTTGGTAGATTATCAATATGTACTTCAGCAGTGATCATATTAAACAAGACTTTTGCCAAGCAATTATGTCCCCTACCTGCTCCACCATTGTCAGATTTTTTTTATATTATTTGTTGTCATAGCAACCAGAATATTTGACGTAGCAACTAAATGAAATGACGTGCATAATGTCCATATTGCCACCTATCCATGTTTCAAGTTTCATGAAAAAATATGAAGAACTTAAAAGTTATGGCAGGATCCAGAAAAGTGTTACAGACTGACTGACAGACAGACAGACTGACAGAGCGCAAACCAAAAGTCCCCTTCGGTGAAACCGGTAGGGGATAATAAATATTTTCACTCATTGCTGCACCACTTGAGAAAAAATATGAATTTCTCTAATCACTCGTGAAAAACAAAATTATAATCTAAAAAACCAACACATATCCTCTATATAAGTAATTCAGTACCGTATTCAAGTGCTTCGTTGGCCGTGTCCAGACGTTTCTTCAGACTCTCCTCTGTCTCTGTACCTCGACCACGCAGCCTTTTCTCCTGAAATGCAGACACGTTATTATTTAAAACCTATTTACTTAGCTTGATTGCATCGAAACCCTTAGGTTTATTGAAACGCTCTGGAGTTCGTTTCCTGGGACTAGAACCAGTACTTGGTGTCTATGGGGGAGATCTAACGAACGCTCCCGCAGTGGGGATCGAACCCGTGACCTCCCGATCGCTTGGGAATGCAGACAGATGTTGAAGTTTCTGAACCTCATCAGTAGGATTGTGCTGCAGAAGGGCGGAGATTAACATGCTCTACAAACATTTTGCAGAAACTTTAACAGAGCAACCTTCAAAACTTGTTCTATGTTATATAAGGCACATCATTTTAAGCGTGTATGAAGTGTCACAGCTGAGTGAAGTCACTGACATTAAATGTTTTTGCTAGACCCAGGGGTGAGAATGCAAATTAAAGAAGAAAGCAATGATGACCCTTAAGCGCTCACCTTAGTTGATGGACATAAATTGTTAAAAACTTGACCTGATAGAAGGCATAAACTTAGTAAGAGCATAATAGGATAGACTCAAATGAACAAGAAACATGTCCATAGGGCACAGATGCTCCCACTTAAAAATGTGGCCTCCAGAGTGGTAACAAGGTTTTTAACTAAGATTTGATCTGGTGTTCACGTTTTTTGTATGCACATGTCCCAGATTCAAACACAGCCTATATATTGTCAAGATAAATACCCTGACCCTTTGTGTACAAACCGGTCTTTACTGAACTGTGTACAGCTGCTCCAAGCACTTCTTCTAAACATGTACATGAAAGTGACTAGAGTAAAAAAAATAATCCAGTTAAATACAACAAACTTTTAAGTAAAATATGGGGCTCCTAATTATCTATTAAAGTAATAAATTATTTAATTAAGCAAATTCTGAGTCATGTGCTAAATGTATTTTTTTGCAATGGCAATAGTTTTTATTATTTCATGTTGTTTTATGAGAACATAAAGAGAACAACATTTAAGAAGTTTGCACTCTATCATTTTTTCAAGTTTTATTTAAATACCTGTAGTACAAAGGGAGTTATGCTCTGCACAAGAATATTGATTAAAGGGAAATAACTCTGTGAATCTTAAGAACAGAGTTTTTCTTAAAGCCCTCTATCCCTTAGAAACCCTTCAATACTTCCTGAGTATTGTTCCAGACAAGAAGTGGGACAGACTGGGCGATAAAATGACAGAAGGACTATTATGCTTCCATTTGAGGGCATAATAACTAATGAGATTTCTAAATGGTTTAAGCAAACATCAATCGACTGGGATTTATCTGTCCATGCTGTCCAAGAACACATGTGTAACATGATTGAGTTAGTTCTTGGACTCAGAGCCGGTTTATTTACTTTGGAATTTTCGAAGATATCACATCTTCTTCATCAGCTGAAAACTGGTGACTGACCTCACAATCACATGACCAGTGAAGGGTCACGTGATACGAGGAGACTGTCATTCACCCGGGGTAGCTCAAGTCCCTCGTCCCTGTTAAGTGATGGTCGCCGCTGTTTGATCTCAATTGCTTCTTTCACTTTGCGTTTCCATAGATGGTCTTCGGAAGTGAGTACTTTTGTGATGTTAGGGTGTAACAGATGTAGCAATTATGTCATATGGTAAAAGTTTTGTTGCAATGCCAGCTTTGCCGATGACAACTCAACAAAATTTGTCAGCTTTGAAAGCATCACTGCCACTTTCTATTCAACAAGGTAGTACATGAAAGATTTCATTGTTGTGATTAAAAAATATATGATCCTCCTGACTTTTAAAATGTTGAAACTTTAAAACCTTATAATCATATTAAAAATTAAAAATAGATATTTAACAGGGCCAGCTACCTCAGTTGATAGAGAGCTTTACTATTAGTGAAAGGATCATGGGTTCTGTCCCCAGCCCGACCACATAACTGCAGTTTGGATTTCCTACAGCCAGCCACTCTCCCTGTCATGAAAGAAGGGCAGTTATCAGTTACTGATATAAGGACGTGCACAGAGTACTGGTAAACCAGCTATCCCAGGAAAAGTGTGAGTAGGGCATGGAGGGTATATTGATCTAGACATCTAGAGTCCGTGAGTAGGGTAGCACAGAGTACTGGTAAACCAGCTATCCCAGGAAAAGTGTGAGTAGGGCATGGAGGGTATATTGATCTAGACATCTAGAGTCCGTGAGTAGGGTAGCACAGAGTACTGGTAAACCAGCTATCCCAGGAAAAGTGTGAGTAGGGCATGGAGGGTATATTGATCTAGACATCTAGAGTCCGTGAGTAGGGTAGCACAGAGTACTGGTAAACCAGCTATCCCAGGAAAAGTGTGAGTAGGGCATGGAGGGTATATTGATCTAGATATCTAGAGTCCGTGAGTAGGGTAGCACAGAGTACTGGTAAACCAGCTATCCCAGGAAAAGTGTGAGTAGGGCATGGAGGGTATATTGATCTAGATATCTAGAGTCCGTGAGTAGGGTAGCACAGAGTACTGGTAAACCAGCTATCCCAGGAAAAGTGTGAGTAGGGCATGGAGGGTATATTGATCTAGACATCTAGAGTCCGTGAGTAGGGTAGCACAGAGTACTGGTAAACCAGCTATCCCAGGAAAAGTGTGAGTAGGGCATGGAGGGTATATTGATCTAGACATCTAGAGTCCGTGAGTAGGGTAGCACAGAGTACTGTTAAACCAGCTATCCCAGGAAAAGTGTGAGTAGGGCATGGTGGGTATATTGATCTAGACATCTAGAGTCCGTGAGTAGGGTAGCACAGAGAACTGGTAAACCAGCTACCTAGGAAAAGTGTGAGTAGGGCATGGAGGGTATATTGATCTAGATATCTAGAGTCCATGAGTAGGGTAGCACAGAGAACTGGTAAACCAGCTATCCCAGGAAAAGTGTGAGTAGGGCATGGAGGGTATATTGATCTAGATATCTAGAGTCCATGAGTAGGCTAACTGACTGTGGTTATGTGACTGAAAAACTGGTGTAATCTGTCATAAATCCAACTAAACAAAACATATAAAGACTAGTCATATAACTTGACTGCAGTATTTTTATTGATAAATTGCAAGCACAAGTCCCAATAATATAATAAACAATTCTTAATCAGTATTCAACAAATTACATATTATGTATAAACAATAATGTAAGCAAGAAATATCTTTTTAAAATATACAGAGCATTGATGTTGGTTTTTATGAAAAAGATCATCAGTCGAATCAATCAGATAAACAAGTGATGTGTTTGAGAAACACTATGCCCCCCCATATATTTGACCTTGAAAGATGACCTTGACCTTTCACCACTCAAAATGGGCAGCTCCATGAGATACAGATGCCAATGATGCATGCCAAATATGAAGTTGCTATCTTCAATATTGCGAAAGTTATGACCAAGGTAAAAGTTTTGGGACAGACACACACAATGACAGACAGACAGACAGGCCAAAAACAATATACCCCCTCTTCTTCGAAGAAGGGGGCATAAAGAGCATTGAGCTGACTAATGTCAATTGTTTTTTTCAGTCCAATTCTTAGATGCATCACACCAACATCAATATAGGGGTGCAGCGCCAGTTTTGGTGATTAATATGTCCATAATATACATTTTGATAATTTATATAAATATAAACTGACCAAATACTAATGAAAACAATAAAATAAAACAAGAGATGTGTTTGTCAGAAACACAATGCCCCCTACTGCGCCACTTTGAAATAAAAAAAATATTTATCATTTGGCAGGTATAGAAATTATCTCCCTTTAAAGCTTGTTACTTCCCTTGGATTTTGTTCTTTGACCTTGAAGGATGACCTTGACCTTTCACCACTCAAATTGTGCAGCTCCATGAGATACACATGCATGCCAAATATCAAGTTGCTATCTTCAATATTGCAAAAGTTATGGCCAATGTTAAAGTTTTCGGAAGGACAGACTGAAGGACTGACAGTTCAACTGCTATATGCCACCCTACCGGGGGCATAATAATAGGATCACCTGCATAACTCAAAGCATCCAATCTATGTTAAATATTAATATGAAAGCGTTCTTTGAACAGACATGTTTGTGTGGTTTGCTGTACACGGCTTTTTACTAATTTATATAAAAATCTATAGGATTGTTAATCATTGCAAGCATGCTTAATGAATTGGTTAAGTTTATTGAATTTTTTCTTCTTAAACTTACCAAAATTGGTACATATATCATGTTGTTTCACACTAATTTAGAATCTAGTAAAAATGTGTTATAAAAATATACACCTCTATCTAATTGCTTGTCTGGAGCATAATAATTATTGCATACGCCAAGTATCTTTTTAAAGATATTTCTTGCCTTAGCGAACAAGATAACATTGAAATGATATCCAGACATGCTGTCTGCACACTAACCTCGATACCCTGCGAGATAGAATGTATTGCATTTAAACAGAGTACACGATTGCACTGATGGAATGGTGGCTTGTGTAAAACTTATTAGTTTAAAATGTTTAAATGTCAATTATGAAAACAATTTGAATTAATGTTCATAAGTTTATTGGGGAAGGGAAAAATAATGAACAACAATATGCCATAATATATACTAGTGCACAGATTGCAATATAACACTTATTGTTATATATGAGAACAGAGCCGCCGAGTATGAACGCTCTTGATAATATAAAGGAGCACACACAAAATGTATTGATTTTGACAGTGTAGTGTCTTACTATTGTAGCTGCTTAACTTTTCTTTACTTGATCAAACAGTTTAACCCTTACACTCAACTTTACATAATTGCAAAGCGCAATGCTGCATCACTATAATTCTCATATAAGCCCATGCTGAATTAGCATTTTTCATGCAATGGCCAACTGGCAGAAAATGTTCTCAACATTTCAATGGATATGAAAAACCTAAAAACCTTTTTTTACATAAAAACCTGGGTTAGACAGATACTCTGAAAAATTCTAAATTACATATAAACATGTTTTGGGTGAAGGAACACACAACTATTCATCACACTTAAAAACCACACATTTTTTTTCAAGTTATCTTCAATAAAAAGTGTTATGTATGTTAAAGAAATAGAGGATATTTGTTCATGTCAGTGTAAGATCGTTTGTTATTTCACGAGTGATCATAGAAAATATATTTTCACGAGTGGCGCAGCCACGAGTGAAAATATTATTTTTCTATGATCACGAGTGAAATAACAAACGATCTTACACTGACATGAACACATTTTCTGTTTCTTTTATGCCCCTTTTTCAAGAAAATAATTAATAATAATTTCCCTTTCGCTGAAAAGTGACCCTCTCTCCCGTGGCGTGCCTCAATACATTGAAATGACGTCATTTTGTTGACGAAATGACGTCATTATTCCAGGGAAATTCTTCAGTTAAACTCTTTTACAATGTAAATAAACGGTAAAAGAAGCATAACATTAAAAGAAAATTTGTTGGATTCGGTGAAATATCGATTTTATTTCACTCGTGATCATAGAAAAAATATATAAAGAAGGAAATAAACAAGGGAAGTACATCTTGATATGATAATCTAAAAATAGAAAAAGGAATTCCGAAAATGTGTTCTTTTCACCGGTGAAAAGAACAATTTTGTTCTTTTCACTGCTGTTATTTCACTGCAGAAATGTCATATTTTATCATTAGGTATAAAAAAAATGCCAATATTAAATTCAGTGTGATTTTGATGTTATGCAAATAACAGACATTATATTCTAAACTAAAATTGTTTTTGTATTTTGACCAGCAGTTCATGTCAACTTGTTAAAAATAAGTCAAAGAAAAATACAAAAAAAAACAATTGCTACACATATAACAATTTAATATATTTTTGGTAAGTTGTAATGTTATAATGTTCACAGAAACTCTTAACATTCTTTGAACTAATGACATTTTTGTTTACAAATAAATGCATTTGCAATAACACTTATATTGTTGTAGTATCATAACACAATGTTCTTATGTGCAAGAACAATGCAACATGGCAATTTAAATTATCTGTACAAATTATCTGTACAAAAATCAAGATACATGTAAAATTAGACTATTGAACTTTGAACACCAGGATGCTGCTTTTCTCCTTAAGTCCCACAATGATGCAGGCGGTATGTATGTTGTAGCAGACTGACATGGGTTTGAACACATCCTTCTGTGTAGCAAGAATGGCCAGCTTCCTTCTGCCCTCTGTATCCACCTGTAGTATATTGTGAGACCCATATACAGAGACCAGCACCTGGCCTGTAGGTGTCACATATACATGATTCGGGGCAACTAGTGCAGTATCCGTGAATGTGGCCACGACTGACCCATCCCTGGCCAGGGTGATGAGCTTGTTCTGGGAGTTGTTTGTGATGTACACCTTATCCCCTGTGGGACTCACAGCACACTTACATACTGCAAAACAGAGTAACATCAAGATATTGAATTATATGTATAGTAGCTAATAACAAATATCATCAAAAGTGTATTAATTATGTGTTGTTCAATACCAGATACAACAAATTACAGGGGTTTTTCTGCACTGTCTGCGCCTCCGGGAAACGGAGGCATTCCCAAAGCAAACGGACCCATTCCCAACTNATTTATATCGAAAGAGTGACTTCCCTTCATCCGCGACGTAATAAAGCCTTTAGCGACTCAGAAAAAGTTCAATCTTCATCAAATACATTCAAATAAGACATAAATAAACTTTGAACATGCCCAATATTGCATGTGTATATAAAAAGAAGACAAAATAACAAATAAAAACAAATATATTTGTTTAACCACTGACTTATTTAAGCATGATAAATTCACAATGTTTTCCTAAAATGAGCCGTTTCATTGAAGCAAAAATTCCGAAAATGGACAATTTTGTCGATAAAAAATTCCCAATTTGGTCAGACTCCTTTTCCCAAAATAGGCAGAAAAACCCCTGAATTATTAAGATCAGTATAAAATCCAATAATAATAAAAGTTATGTGTGGCAGGAAGTTGTGTTTCTGTTAATTGTGTTATCTCAATGTTTGACTTGTTTGTATGCGACCCATGTTTGAAGAATTGAAGTCTTCCACAACAAAATAAAAGGAAATTATTACGCTGCAATATGCACAAGATTGTGTTAGGTGGTGTAACTACATGCAGAAATAATACATTATCTATACATATACACATTATTATAATGTTATTGAAACATAATGACATATTTCACATGAAAATCATTCAAAAGAATAACAGTTAACTATAGTTATTTGTGTTACTGAAATTGTATCTAGTTTCTGCAGCAGTTACAAAAGTCAGTTGTTAAAATTATAAATTCATAATCATTTACTGAAAATATAAAATAAACCAAAACTTGAAAACCCAGGTTCCAAACAGTTATTCAAAAGCACTATGTGTTTACAGGGAAAGCAACATATTTCAACAGACATTCATTTTTGTTAATTTTTGTGGTGTCTGTTAAACCACAAAATCTAATATTCAACCAAGTGTTAGCCCCTAAGTCTTATATCAGACATTATAACAAACAAGATGTGTTTGTGAAACACTATGTCCCCTTTTGAGCAATTTTGACCAATAGATTTGACCTTTGACCTTGAAGGATGACCTTGACCTTTCACAATACAAAATGTGCAGCTCGATGAGATACACATGCATGCCAAATATCAAGTTGCTATCTTCAATATTGCAAAAGTCATGATTTTGACCCATATATTTGACCTTTGACCCTGAAGGATGACCTTGACCTTTCACCACTCAAAATGTGCAGCTCCATGAGATACACATGCAAGCTAAATATCAAGTTCCCATCTTCAATATTGCAAAAGTTATGGCCAATGTTAAAGTTTGTGCAAACAAACCAACAAACAAACAGACAGGACAAAAACAATATGTCCCCCAGTATATACTGGGGGACATAAAAAAACATACAAATTTAAGATCCAATGAATATGCCCAATTTTACCAATCCCTTAAATTTAATGTAAACAAATTAAATGAAATCACAATATATTTAGACCTGGCATACTGGGAATGTCTCAATCAACGAAACATGAATTGTATTCTTAACTGCTGTTGAAATAATAAACTGATGGCACCTTAAAAACCTATTTATTAAACATATCCTTAATCATATCACGATTAATTAGCTAGGAGTCTTACCTGTATGACTGTCTGATGTATCTTCATACATCTTGCTGACTTGTTTCCCGCTCAGTGTGTATTTGTACAATGCAGTGTCATTTATAGTGACTAACAGGTCTCCCTGGTGGCAGGCAATACCTCTAACTGTATGTTGTAACTGAAACTTCCTTCCTTTCATCATCTGCTTGTTGTTGACTGTAATAAACTGGACCTCATGTTTGTTATTAGCATCATCATTCACAATCACAGCAACCTCACTGGGTGTGATTTGACACATATCACTTGGATAATCAGGCGCACTCCAGTGACTCACCACCTTGTACTGAGGGTCAAGCAGCTTGATTTTCTTATTATCGTTGTCAACAACCAGGATCTGTTTGTCTGGGAGAACACAGATGGCTGTGATATTGCATATGGTTGAATCACTTGATATTCTCACATTGTGTACAGATTTTTCCTGAAAAATTAACACCTTGTTTGGATTCTCTTGCACCATCAATGTCTGGTTACTTGTTTCAATCCTCCCAAGACCGGGCAGTTTGGACAAGTACTGTAGAATTTCACTGTTAGGCTGGAATGTTATTGAAACTTTAACCTGAAGAGAGTTCTTCTTTAGAAAGGTTTCAGACTGTTCTATTTTGTCCTTGCATTTCCTGGTGGCTATAAAGGACAAGTCCAGCTTGCTTTTATCACTAATGTCCTGTATAGCGTCTCGAAGTTGTTTCAATTCATCCTGAAGCCTGATGCATTTGTCAACATCACTTTTGGAAGAGGACTGCAGTTTGGTTAGAGTGTCTTTTATTTCCTTCAGTGTCTTCTGTTCAATCATGTCTAAGTCTGCATTTATTTTTCGGCGTGTTTCCTGTATCTTGTGTAACTGCTCATCATATGAAATTTGAGTAGACCGAATGCTAGCCTCCTGATTGTCGTGAAATTTCTTCATTCCTTCCAGAATAGTTTGGATAGAATCTGACAGTTTTTGTAGGTCTGTGGACAGACCTTTTACTTTGTCAGATATAAGAGTTACCTTTTTGCATTGTCTGAAAAGAAAATGGGGAAAAAAAAACACTTAAAATAATATAAAATACCAAAATAACTTTTTTATAGCTTTTATCATGGGAACTTAAGAACATTTGTAATACTTTGTAAAATCAGAATGGGGCAGTTTATTTAGAAGTGTCCAGCCAATAAACATGGTGTATACACAAATATTCATTTATTTAAATCTAACTCCTAAGTATTAATTTCATCAGGTGATTTACTGGATATAAAATCAATGACCCACTTAGAAAGGACACTTAAAACTGCAGTCTTCTATTTATAATTAGTGTACATGAAAAAAATAATGGTTTCTTGAAATAACAAATCCTTTACTGATATTATGAAATTATATGATTTCTTTGGCTAATAATTCTACTTCCTTGCAAAGAAGTTTTAAAACACTACTTTTGTTTCTTAATTTTAGCTGTTTTTTTTTCTTAAATAAAAGTAAAGTAAAATATACCTGTGAATAAGAATTGCACAATTTGTGCAGCACAGCTCACTGTGCTCATCACAAAACAATTTCAGGTGTTCATCTTTATGGACATCACATTTCAAAAGAAAATCTTCCACCTTCTTGGCCACTGGCCATTTCTTCATATCTCCCCTTCCAAAGGGGGCATGTTTTGTAAACAACTGGCTGTGCATGCCAATACATGTTCTGCAGTAAAACTTAACACAAGATTCACAGTAGAAATCAGCCGTTTTATCCAAATTCTTGTCTTCACATGTCACGCACAAGAAGTCTTGGACAATGTCAGATCCCTTGTCAATCACGGATTGTGAAAAGGTTGCCATTTTACTTAATCAGTTTTACAAACACAGCAGCATCAGATCTCTTTACATAAGATTTAGCCAAAATAGTTTGGTATCTCTTAAAGCTGGTAGGCTAAATTAAAGAGCTGAACAAATCACACCCATTTTCAGTTGTAGCTTTGGTCCAAAGTCCGCTTACAAGAAGCACCTAGCACTTCCGCTATCTCATGTTGTTAGATACACTCAAGTTTGTTTGAAGGTTTAAACTTAAAGGGAGACTGTACGATTTTGTCAAATATTTATGAATTTATATAAAATGTGTAAAAAACTTATTATACATATATTTCAATATAAATTAAAATAAAAGTTAAGAAGAACATGTGTCGAAAAATTCGAAATAAGCCAGATATTTAATTCTGAAATCGAAAAAGGCTTCCAGCCAAATTCGCCAGCATATATATATCATGCATGTACAATGTGAATCTAAATTTAGTTTTAGTGCAGATTCGTTCATACGACACAAAGGCACAATTTTCTTTCCTAGCAAATACGAGTAAAAGTGCCGGCATCGGCTTTAACCAGCGCTTACTTGTCTTTGCTGCATTTTATGAAATTCGTCTTCAATGTTAAATATTTCTTGAATATTTTGTGTTATTGTAACATATTTTTATCAATATATTACAATTTAACACATATGAAAATCGTACAGTCTCCCTTTAACTAACAGAGTATAAGTTTGTAATCTGTCACATGAACTGTAGGGTAAGATAGAAGCATATGATTAAACCTGTGTTTGTGGTTGGTTTATTTGGGCATACAAAAGAAAATATATCAATGCAAGGCTGTGTTTAATCAATAAAGCAGTGAGGGTAGGTAGTTGGTTTAAGTGATATTGATAACATGGGTATAAACAGAGAGCGTTTTAAACAGTAGATCACTGGAATGCAAAGTTAGGACTCCAAACCAGCTTAGATGAATGTACTTTTCACAAAAAAATAATGCGTTTAACTACAAACTTTTTTAATAAATGAGAACTTGAAAATCAAGTTAACTGTCAACATGCCTGAAATATTCCCCCCTCATGCTGCTTTGTCAGAGGGAATTGCTGGTAAGGTTTTACATTCATATACTATAATAGATACCACTAACAGTTTTCAATATTGGCTCAGAACAAAATTAAATACACATAAAAATTAGTAAATGGCAATAACTCTAACAAGTGGGTAAAAAACCCTAGGTCACTCACCTGAGACCCAAAGCGGAGCAGCTTTTGTGCTGTTCCCATAGCCATACTTAAACTAAGCTATGATATCATAAGAACAAATGTCCTGAGTACGTTTCATGATGGCTGGACAACAAAATGTGACTTCTAAGGTTTCAAATCAGCCATAGATTTCAACAGACTGGAACGTTTTTTAACTCAGTGTAACGATGTGTCGTTACAATAAATTAAGTCGCATGTAACCTTTGTGTTGTTTTCATTAAGAACTTCCGGAAAACCAGAAACATACTCATCTATCTATATTTTCAATGTGTAACATATTTCCTGTCTGTATTTAACATCATTTTGGTCTAATATATAATTATTAATATCGAAAATAAATAAGTTTTCCTTAAAGAATAATATAATCATCTGTATTGATAAAATTCTTCATGTAAGGAAGAGGCTGACACCCCTGTAAGGCTACTGTTTTTATAGATAATAGTTAAGCCCGGATTAGTCAATGTTGTTTTAGGGTCACGTGACTTTCTAGCGTATATAAATGGTGTCTTGAAGTGTCAAAGTTAGTTTTGGATCCTGTCACCGTAAGAAGCGCGTCGAGAGGAATAGGGCAACCGCTTGTTAATACAAAATATAAGTATATTAGGTAGTTTTGGCTTCACTGTAGTTTCCTAGCAATGTTAGGGATGAACTGAGCCAAAACATTCCATATATGTAAACCCTGTTAGAAGAGCAGAGCATTAGCAGATCGGTGCCCGGGTTTTCCTGGTTGTATAATTATCATGTAGCTTCTGCGTGACAGTGCTGTTGCAGGAATAGGTTCCATGCTCGAGGTTTGGAGTGCATGGTGACTCCAGTTTTTAGGACGCCGGGATAGGCTTGTATTGTCAACTGTGTGCATGGTATATGGGTGGACTGTTTTAGGGCATAGGTGTTCTAGCCGGCGTAGTAGAAGCACGGTGACCGTGTTAAGTGATCGCCCAGGCAGGCATTTTTAAGTGTCTCAGCTATAGTTGTTAGTTTTGATTGAAGTAAATTAATTCCTGTTTATATGCCCCAATCATTTGTTAACAGACAGATGAAGAGACAGGATTGTATCTATCTGTCTCCTTAAGGGGGTAAGCACAGGGTGTGTTCGGTAATTTGAACACAGGTACCACCAACTACAGAGAACTAGTGTGAGCGCTAGAAGAAAGGTTTTCACCGCCAAATCAAACAGAGCTTTACAGAGTTCAGCTCCGAGACAGACGACAGAAGCCATCTGAAGCTATGGCAGAACTTGGTCAAGATATAAGACGCCTTACCAATCTTGTCTATCCCAGTGCACCAACTGAAGTAAGGGAAACCCTAGCTAAAGAACAGTTTGTTGATGCACTGGCTTATAGTGACATGAGACTGAAAGTAAAACAGGCAAGGCCTTTAGACCTGAATGATGCCGTCTGCCATGCGGTTGATCTAGAAGCATTCTAAAGGTCAGAGAACAAGAGATGTGTTTGTCAGAAACACAAGGCCCCCTAATGCACCGCTTTTTTTTTTTACCTTTGACCTTGAAGGATGACCTTGACCTTTTACAACTCAAAATGTGCAGCTCTATGAGATACACATGCATGCCAAACATCAAGTTGCTATGATCAATATTGCAAAAGTTATGATCATTTTTCGAAACCTAAACTCAAGTGTGACGGAATTTCAGAAGGACAGTGCAATCACTATAAGGTTTAAGAGAAATGATATGCAAGCTCACTGATACCGTACAGGAACTACGTTCGTGTAATAGGCCAACTAATGCAACAAGACAAGGCAATGAACAAAAGGGACCACCAGGTAACACATCTACACACACGGCAACTGACCAGCGACGTGCATCTGAACGCAGGTATTATAAGCAAAAGTGTAATGAGTGTGGATCAGAAGTACATCTGAGACAACAATGCCCTAAAATAAGAGGTCAGGGAACATACAATGCTGGTAAAAAGTCAGAACCCAATAATCATGTCATAAATCAGACAGGAAGACAAGCCCCTGGACTGTACACATCTGCGGAAATCAGATACCTGTCGAGTGTTTAACTGATACTGGGGCATAATTCACACTTATCTACTCCAGGTTGTGGAATGAAATAAAAGCGAACCACACCATCAATGCATTTGAGAAACCACTAGTGTCTGCATCGGGAGATGATCTTAAAGTCACAGGACGTACAGACATCACGCTTGTGTTTGATGATATCAAATCACAGATGCCAGTGGTAATAGCTGAGCTCGATGTAGATGTAATTATTGGAATGGACTTCATGAAAAATCACGACGTATCGATCCATGTTAAATCCAACAAAATGACTGTGCAAGGACAGACCATACAACTTAATTATACTGGAAGTATTGGATGTAACAGGATTGTGCTAGCGGAGGAGATAGATGTCCGGGCCAGGTCGGAGGTACTAGTTAAAGGCAGTATAAGTCAACCTGGAATAAAAAGATATCAACAAGGGCTCGTCGAACCAAGTGAATGTTTTGCGAAATTGGGTAAAGGGATAGCAGGTAGATCGTTTGTAATTGTTAATGAATACATACCCATGCAAATGGCGAAATTTTCATCCGAAGTTCAGACGCTGGAAAAAGGCACCTATGTAGCAGTGTTGAGCCCAGTAGAAAAAGTTGAACAACGGTTGAATGTATCAACAGTTGGGAATAGTCTCCCTGATCATTTGAAGGATCTATATAATAGGACCATAGAGGGAATGGCTCAACAAGAAGCCAGAGAAGAAGAAGCTTTATTATTGAAGTACTCGGACGTTTTTTTCAGAAAACGATTATGACATTGGTAAAACAGGCATAATCAAACATCGAATAAACACAGGAGATGCACATCCCGTTAAGCAGTCCATGCGCCGAGTCCCTGTTCATATGCGTGATGAAGTGGAGAAACAAGTAAATGAAATGTTAGAACATGACATCATACGCCCATCTTCAAGTCCCTGGTTTAGTGGGATTGTACTTGTGAAGAAAAAGGACAGTTCCAGGCGTTTCTGTGTTGATTACCGTAAGCTTTACAATCTCACTTTAAAAGACGCATATCCTCTTCCACGATAGATGAGTCTTTAGACCAACTCTCAGGTGTGGCATTATTTTACTGCCTTGATTTGAGCTCTGGGTATTGGCAGGTTGAAATTGATGAGATCGATAAGCCTAAGACAGCATTTGCCACTGGTAAAGGACTGTTTGAATTCAATAACATGCCATTTGGTTTGTGCAATGCACCTGCTACATTGGAGCGTTTAATGGAAGCAGTATTAACAGGATTGCATTGGAGTATATGCTTAATCTATCAAGACGACATTATTGTGGTAGGAAAGGTTTTCGAGGACATGATTTTGAACTTGGGCACTATTTTCTCGCGATTCCGGTCGGCCCGTCTCAAATTAAAACCCAAGAAATGCCAGCTCTTTAAGACCGAAGTTGAGTTTCTGGGGCATGTTATGATCAGCAAGGAAGGAGTGCATACAGACCCCAGGAAGATAGAATGTGTAAAAAAATGGCCTACGCCAGAATCCATTACTGATGTGCGATCATTCCTTGGTCTTTTCAGCTACTATCGTTGCTTCATACCGAAATATTCAACTATAGCGAAATCGTTATATAAGCTGACCGAGAAAGGCAAGAAGTTCGAGTGGCACCAAGAATGCCTGGATGCCTTCTTTACCCTTTAGCAAAAGCTGGTTACGGCGCCAATGTTAGCTCACCCAGACTTCTCGTGTCCATTCATACTGGATACAGATGCTAGTGACGTTGCGATAGGTGCCGTATTGTCACAGAAGATAGACGACCAGGAGAAGGTGGTGAACACTGTCATCTCCAGAGAAGCAATATTGTGTGACCCGAAAGGAGATGCTTGCACGTGTGTACTTTGTCAAGTATTTCAGACATTATTTATATGGAAGACAATTTGTAGTAAGAACAGATCATGGATCGTTTCGCTGGCTCATGAATTTTAAAAACCCAGAAGGACAGGTTGCCAGATGGATAGAGGTTTTATCATCATACCCAATGACAATTGAACACAGAATGGGTCAATTACACGTAAATGCGAATGCCTTAAGTTGTATCCCATGCAGGCAATGTGGACAGATAGACGATTCAGAAAATAAAGATACACAGGTCACACAAACCATTTTCAATATTTCATCATTTGTTGAAAGTGATGATTTAATAACACTACAAGAAACTGACCATGACCTTCGAACTGTAATGAGTTGGGTTTTATCTGGACAGAAACCATCATTCAAGGACATAGTTTCTGAGAGCTATTATGTAAAATCGTTATGGAAATAGAATGAACTACTGGTGGTCATAGATGGGATATTGGTACAAAAGTGCGATGACACAGCGTTGAAACAGACACTTAGTCAAGTAGTTGTCCCATGTAAAGAACGTCAAAAAATACTTACACATGCCCACGATATTAAATGATCCGGACATTTAGGATTGAAAAAAACAGTGGGAAAATACGACAGAAATATTACTGGCCTGGTCTTCAACGTGACGTAAGAACATACATAAGTGGTTGTGAAACCTGCCTAAAAAGGAAAGGACCAATATCGACAAAACAGGCACCTATGCAAGTTGTCCGTAGTGGATATCCGATGGAGAGGATCGCAATCGACATTTTAGGATAACTTTCAGAGACTGAATAAGGGAACCGTTACAAACTTGTTATCGCGGACTACTTTACGAAGTGTACAGAATGCTTTTCTATGAGGAATATTGAGGCTCGGACGGTTGCTACATTGCTATTTGAAAATGTTATAGCAAGATTTGGAGTTCCAAAGCAAATACATTCCGACCAAGGAAGTCAGTTTGAAAGTCGACTTTTTCAGGAAATGTGTGACCTCCTTTGTATCAATAAAACTAGGACCACACCGTATCATCCACAATCTGACGGGATGTTAGAGAGATTTAACAGAACCTTGGTAACCATGCACTGAGGGCTGACGACGTCAAAGCATAGTCCATTTCAAAAGCAATGTTTTACTACGAAACATTGTGTCAATACACTACTTAATCAGGCGAGTTTCATCTTCTGGTATTTATGGATTAGAGAACGGAACATCCAGTAATGATAGGTACTTATTTTCAATAACAAACTAATGACAAATGCGCATAGTTGCAACAGTTTCATTGATGCTAAAATCGAAATATATTGATTTGAAGTAATGCATAAGGTGGTTATTTTGTTANTATCTTACTTGATTGTATACTTAATATAAAGAAACAAAATGTGTGATAACAATCTCAGTTGGGCAGCTATAAGTTATTATTGAGCTGTTTCTATGGCAACCGTCACGCTTAGCTAGTTTTGTTAGTATAATTCTCAAATATTTTTTCAAAATTGGTTCTAGAAAAAAACTTTGGTGTTAAAATGAAGATTATGATTATTACCTAGTATGATCTGCAGTTAAATATGCAAATTAGTAAATTTGTATATCTATGAATATTAATGAGATTGCAAGAAAAGTTCCTAAAAACTAGCCAACCTCCAAAATAGTAGGGTCAATATACACTTTGACCCCCCCCCCCCCAAAAAAAAAAATTGCTACAAACGGTATTTTAACTGATCCTGGTAAGGTAGAAGGTCCTTAAAACATATCAAAAGTTTACCACAATCGAACCTCCGGAATTATTTTTTTCAAGATGGCCGCCATGATGGCTGCCAAGACCTATTAAGGATCATAACTATGTAATTATCCAATCAAATTTGATGAATTTGGTGTCTATACCTAGGTTTCAAGAGGCAAAGAACACATAATGCTCATCAGAAATTGTTTACGTTTAATATAGTACACACAAATCCAACATGGCGTCAGAAATGGCCGCCAAAACCTATTTATGACCATAACTATGTA
>VMBQ01006117.1:44884-60884 GCA_007657795.1 Dreissena rostriformis | reverse complement strand
CTTGCCCGTACATGTCTCGGTTCGAGATCCCACATAGTGCCCATTATTATTTGTAATTCAGTAATGCTACAAAAACCTATAATTAATAAATGAGAAACAAACAATCGGATTTTTTAAAATGCATTAGCCGCAAAGCGTATTTATTAGTACGTGTATGTAACTCCGGCTATAGTAAATATTTGTATGAAACTGGAACATGAATACAACTGATAGATTTTGCAGACCTAATTTTAGGCCTTGAATCGATATATAAATAGCAAATACCTGAGCGAATATTTATGTTGATAGGTACAACATTTAGAACATTTTCTTGTTCTAGATAACGCGCGTGTATCATGTTCTAGCTGTTAAGAGTTTACAACTAACAACCGGGTTAATTTAACACATGCAAATATTTAAGGCCAATTAATTATATTTCGTTACTTTCTTATTAGAATGTGGGAGTTATAAAACGAGGTTGTACCCTGACAGTTATATGAATATGACGGGAACTCTGACTTTAAATAAAGAAATATAATGCATTATAATAATAATTAATGATAAATGTAACGTCTACATTAACTTAAATTATCACACAAAACAAACATTATTTTAACCATTATTTTTTATGTTTGTTTTAAATATGGAGTGGTGATAAAGGTAAAGCTATATTGCGGCAAATTAACAAACTGAGTCTACTTTGAACTGTGTGAACAATGCAACATTGTACCCTCATCGATTTTGGTCTATTTACTAAAAATAGCGAGCTCATACATAAACATGCATTTCTATCAACTCATTAGTCATATCCATATCTATGTTCCGTATGTTGTGCTATTTTATCTTCTATATAATGACCCACGAATATTTTAACGTACCGGTAATTTTGTTCTATGAGGAAATTAAACTATGAGAGGGCTGTATAATAAATTCGCTGAATTCTCTTCTCAAACCATAGGTGTCCATTCACTCTGCATGATAGAGACACACGAAATTTAATTCATATCTGATTATTTGTATTATATATATATAAAATATATATAATTAAATAAATATTTATTTATTATTTTATTTGTATGTTGTTGTTTTTTAAATATATATTTTAAACGTTCTTGACATTTTCTTCAAACCCATTGTGATGCTGTGGTATCTTTAGGAACCACTTTTTAGCAACAAGAAGCAAGCATTTTAATGTTTGTAAATACATTTGATACACTCTCAAATCAAAGATGTATTAGAAAGTCAAAGTTTACAGAAATTTGGCGCGAAACCTCCTGACCCAAAGCGTCGCTTCTCGCCGTTATTTCATGTAAGTTTCATGGTTAATTTTCAGAACGGTATTTTAATTTCGCTGAGGCTTCACACAATTGATTGATGTCATCTGACGTTATTCAGTTAGGTTCATTTTCAAAAAGTGTGTTGTTTTGAAATTTCTCCAGTGAAACACCTAAAGAAATATTTAAAGATTTAATTAAAATAGGCACCTTTTACAAACACCATGCGCACTTTCGGGGCGGTTTAGACTCGGTGTCTGATAACAACATAACATATTGGGAGAAATGACGTTTTAAACGTAGACTGTATTGCATTATTACCTTGTAATATCAATACAATTACATAACAGATATACCAAATTCAATTAATTTCATTTATGGTTTATTTGAAGTTGTAAGTCCTTCATGGCATACACATAAAATATTTTATTAATGATGTAGAATACTCTTATGTAATGATCTTCAAATATACGACTAGATTGAATGTACCTTGATTTGTACGGAATCCGGATAGGGCCATCTATAATCTCGCCCTTCTTACATCAAGGGCGACACACGACACACGAAGCGACACACGGTATTTTGCGCTTTACACGAAGCGACACGCGATATTTACCACGATATATCGCTTTTTGGGCTACCTACACAAGCGCGATATTTCGTGGTACATTCTCGCGCGTCTCTTCGTGTATCGCGCAAAATATAGTGTGTCGCGCAAAATATCGTGTGTCGCTTAGAGTATCGCGCAAAATATCGTGTCTCGCATTCAAAGGGTGACACACGATATTTTGCGCGATACACGAAGCGACACACGATATTTTGCGCGATACTCAAAGCGACGCACGAAATTATGCGCGATACTCAAAGCGACGCACTATATTTTGCGCGACACACGAAGCGACGCGCGATATTTTGCGCGATACACGAAGCGACACGCGATATTTACCACGATATATCGCCATTTTGGCTACCTACATAGGGGCGATATTTCGATCGTGTTACATTCTCGCGCGTCGCTTCGTGTATTATGGCGTACCATTTGGGTCAAAAGTCAACAAGACCTACTAGGTTAAAAGAAAAATGTACGTAGACGTACAATATGTATGTCGACTTACAAAAATTGTACTTCGACGTACACATTTGAAATGTTCGTCGACGTACAAAATGTACGTCGACGTACAAAAATTGTACTTCGACGTACATATTTGTACTTCGACGTACACATTTTCTGAACAGCCAATCAAAACACTCGTGTCTTTAGCCGCTTTTCCTTTATACTTATTCATAATAAATGTTAAAACAAAACTTTTTTAATTGAGGACAAAACGGATAAAAATATCAAAATTGAAAAATAAAAGAGTATCTACTTGACGGTATTTATTCTAAAATCGTTTTAAGCAATAAATATTATTAAGTCCTAGGACCGGTCAAGTCCATTTCCGGTTTCCAAAAAATATGGCGGACGTCGAAGGTTTTCGAGAAGAAGCAACTCGCATTATTCACTCTTTATGTAGAAATTTAATGACGCAAGATACAGATGCAAATTTGTGTGAAGCTAGTCTAATCACTTTGACAGCATTTAGTCAGAATGCACGACGTCTGTGTACCCGTTTTCCCGTTTTTGAACGGTTGTGTGAGATTTTAACATTTTTATGAATAAGTCTGAAGGAAAAGCGGCTCAAGAGACGAGTGTTTTGATTGGCTGTTCACAAAATGTGTACGTCGAAGTACAAATATGTACGTCGAAGTACAATTTGTGTACGTCGACGTACATATTGTACGTCGACGTACATTTTATATTTGTACGTCGAAGTACAATTTTTGTACGTCGACGTACATATTGTACGTCGACGTACATTTTTCTTTTAACCTAGTCGTTCTTGTTGACTTTTGACCCAAATGGTACGCCATAGTGTATTGCGCAAAATATCGCGCGTCGCTGCGTGTGTCGCGCAAAATATCGTGCGTCACTTTGAGTATCGCGCAAAATATCGTGCGTCGTTTTGAGTATCGCGCAAAATAACGTGTATCGCTTCGTGTGTCGTGTGTCGCCCTTGATGAAATTAAGAAGGGCGAGATTATTGATGGCCTATCCGGATTCCGTTAGTTTGTGCTATATTATCTTCTATATAATGACCCATGAATAGTTTAACGTACTTGTACTTGTTACACGAACAAAATTAATATATACGTGGACTGTTTCATAAAGTCGCGGAATTCTCTTATAAAACGTAAGTTTTCATTCACTCTGCATGAAAGAGACACAATAAATTGCATGCAATTCTGAATCTGATTGTAATGTAAATGCTCTTCATACATTCTTCAAATCCATTGTGATTTTGTGGTATCTATAGAAACCACTTTTTAGCATCCAGAAGCAAGCACTTTAAAGTTTTTAAATACATTTGATACACTCTCAAATCAAAGTGGTATTAGAAAGTCAAAGTTTACAGAAATTTGGCGCGAAACCTACTGACCAATTGAAGCGTCGCTTCACGCCGTTATTTCATGTAAGTTTCATTGTGATGAACGGTTACCTTCAAGCAGCATTTTATTTCGCTGTGGATTCACACAATGAATTGATGTCATCCGATTTCTTCAGTATCACACTTAAAGAAAAAAAGCACGGGGAAGTCGTGTTTTAAAAATACAATAATCACGTTCTTGGCGGTAGAAAATCAATGTCTTATAATAACATCAATAAAATGGCTTTTTAAAAATGCGCAGAGTGCATTGCATTATTACCTTGTAATATCGATGCAATTACATAACAGATATACACAATTCCTTTCATTAATTGTTCATTTTAAAAGTGTGTAGTCCTGCATGACAGGTATAGAACATTGATCAAAGGTAGTGATAAGTACTGCGTGAACAATGATCTTCAAATTGAAGACTTCATTGGATATACGTAAATTTGACACCGGCGTGCTTCAAACACGACACAGTAGTCGTATCTTGTGTTCCATAAGTTCCAGTTCAGAGTGTCGCTGAAATGTTTTTGTCTGTCAGTCAATCATACGTTTATTATAATGCATCTGAACATGTATTTTGAGTTTTTGATTAATGTCCGTAGGTTAAAGAAATAGAGATGAATTCAGCGAATATATAAAACGGCCTTCGTGTAAAACGATAATGTATGCACATGTTTGGGCTTGTTTTTGGGAGCATTTATTGTCCACAACGTTTAAGCATTCGTTTCTATACGGTAACATGGGACACCATACTACTATCAATTTGTAACGCTTCAATGAAATGTGGTCCGCTTATAAAACCACGTTTTATCAGGTCAGGTAAACACATCTGCCTGTTTACTCTGGGTCGGTCGAACACCGAGTCGACGGATTTTATAGTTATCACAAGCGCTTGTAGAATGCCTCTTGAATGATGGCAGTAGTTGTGCAACGGAGGGTCGCCGCCGTGGTGGGGGCGCTGGTAGCGGATGCTGCAGGTAATACATTTTAATATGCAATATTGTTATTTAATTTCATGTCCGTGGGCTGCTTTTACGTAACTTGTATTCAAATACTTTTGTTGCTATGTTATATATACATTTAGTTGAAGTCAATTTTAAGAAAATATGGTGAAAGTCGAGGTTTAATAGTGTTTATATTTAGGTTAATATATGCTTCACACGTTGTATATCATATTGAGCTTGCAGTACTTGTACGTGTATTTATATTGCATTGTATTATTTTGTACGGTGGCATAAAGCGGACATAACAAATTCATTATTTAGCGGTCGCTATTACGCACGCACGCACGTAATAGCTATCGCGTGCGCATGCTATACCAATCGCGTGCGCATACCATAGCTTTCGCGTGCATGACATAGCTATCGCGTGCGGCGCGTAATAGCTTTCGCGTGCGCAAGTTATAACTATCGTCGTCGCATGCCATAACTATCGCGTGTATGTCACAGCTATCGCGTGCGCACGTAATAGCTATCGCGTGCGCAAGTTATAACTATCGCCGTCGCATGTTACAGCTATCGCGTGTATGTCATAACAAGAAATAGATGTCGCGTGCGCACGTTATAGAGACTTCTTAATAAAATATTTCCTATACATGTCCCCTTCATGTCAACGTATGTTTTAATATTCAACGCGCATGCGATAGGTATGACGTTTGCACGCGATAGCTATTACGGCTGTGCCTGACCCATTCACGTAGTGTAAGTGGAAGGTAATTCAGACTACTTATTGCACGGTTATGCTGCGATCATAAGATAACACAAATAAAAAGGCAACCAGGAAGTGTGATGTACGAATAGTAAACGTTATCTTATGAAATCGATTTAGGACTACATTTACATTATTTGACGCCGGAGTGCTTCAAACAGGCCATAGCAGTCGTGTTAAATGTTCCATTTTCAATTAACTATTCAAACTGTTGCAGAACTATTTACGTAACTAAGTCAAATATCCATTAATGCATCTGAATATCTTATTTGATTTTTTTTTAAATTAATTTCTCTCTTTATCTTTCTGGTAATAGACGTTTTATCCGCGCAACGATACTTATCCGTAGGTCAAAATAAGACTGACCGTCATAATATATGCAAATGTATATATTTGAATGAAACTATCATCGGTACTTATATTTGATGCGATATGTGATTTTAAAAGGATTATCATAAGTTTTTCTCTAAGAAGATACTTCCTTTAAACGAAACATACCATAAAACGGAAAGAGACGTCCCTGATTAACCTTCGCAAACTTCACAGGCTACCGTAATCTTTGATGACACTTTACGCACATGCAAGACCCGTTTACCAAAGGCAAGGCTCATCTATATAGCTTTTTACGCAATATTGTTAAAACATTTTAATCGGATGTTAACATGCACATATCCTAGAAAACCGCCAAAAATAAACGAAGACCCAACGCTAACAAAACCACTATTAATCGGCTTTTTTATTGCAGCCCAACCCCTTCACTGGATCTACAATCTGGAGAAGCTGCACGCGCTCGTAGGCACGCGGGAGGATGTCGCCTTCTGGGAACCGTCCGCCAACCCATTCTACACGCTGCAGTGCGGAGCGCTTAGCGGATATGGCGACCAGGCGTTCACTATCCTGAAATCAATTGTCGAGAGCAACGGTAGAGCAGTTGTTTAAGTTTATATGTTGGTGTTTTTATGCCCCCTTCTTCGAAGAAGAGGGGGTATATTGTTTTTGGCCTGTCTTTGAGTTTCATTCTGTCTGTACCAAAACTTTAACCAAAAACTTTAACCTTGGTTAAAGTTTGGTCATAACTTTTGCAAAATTACGATAGCAACTTGATATTTGGCATGCATGTGTATCTCATGGAGCTGCACATTTTGAGTGGTGAAAGGTCAAGGTCAATGTCATCCTTCAAGATCAAGGTCAAAACACAATATCAAAGGAAGTAATAAGCTTTAAAGGGAAATAATTTTTAAACCTGCCAAATGATAAATATAAATTTTTACCTCAAAGCGGCGCAGTAGGGGGCATTGTGTTTCTGACAAACACATCTCTTGTTATTGATTATTCTTAGACATAATTATTCGCTGGGATCTTAATTTCATTCGTGGATCGGTCATCCCACGAACTCAACGAAAATTAACCCTTTGCATGCTGGGAAATTTGTCGTCTGCTAAAATGTTGTCTGCTGAATTTCTAAAATTAGCATTTTCTTCGATTTTTTTTCCAAAAAATACTATCAGAATAGCAAACAGTTTGGATCCTGATGAGACGCCACGTTCTGTGGCGTCTCATCTGGATCCAAACTGTTTGCAAAGGCCTACAAAATCCGGTTCCAGCGCTCAAAGGGTTAATATCCCACGAATAATACTGATTTTACAGTATGTGGGTAAGTGGGGACTTAATGTAAACAGATCGTAGTGCTCTCTAATTCACAAACCCATGCTAAGATACGATTTCCAGAGAGCTTTGCCATTTATGGTTGTAAGTGAAACTATGCATTTTTTCTTATCGATTTTCAACAACTTAAAGGCATTTTCAAAGTTTCAGTTCAATTTTGCGTTCAAAACTTACAGGTGCGCATGGCAATTTCTTATCAAACGGTGTACCGAACAAGTTTAATTGAGTATAGAATTAGATCTATATCTGTATTGCTAACACAGAAGAATTCGATGCGTTCACGATCCTGTTTTCGTTGATCAGGTTTATAGCAACTAACTCGGTATAAAAATGGGACCATGGTCAACAAGCCGTCATAACATATGGCGTTCACAGTATTGAAACCTTTATTTGCAGTAAGATCTGTTTGTTTTAGTCGACCGATTCACGATTTGAGTACACATGTACTCGAAATTGTAAGAACGGGATCGATCGTATTCACAAATCCAGCTGTAGACTTCAGTATTAAGAACGGACTTGACACTCATAAAACACTGTTGTTAGCATTGATACCCGAATTCAGTTATTCATATAAAAACTCGACTTATTTGCATATGGTTGGCATGGGTAGAGACGCCATTTAAATATGTTATGTGTAAATTGTCAAGACTCCGTTTCGTGCTAGTCTGTGATCTCCCATATNCTATCAGAATAGCAAACAGTTTGGATCCTGATGAGACGTCACGTTCTGTGGCGTCTCATCTGGATCCAAACTGTTTGCAAAGGCCTTCAAAATCCGGTTCCAGCGCTCAAAGCGTTAATATCCCACGAATAATACTGATTTTACAGTATGTGGGTAAGTGGGGACTTAATGTAAACAGATCGTAATGATCTCTTATTCACAAACCCATGCTAAGATACGATTTCCAGAGAGCTTTGCCATTTATGGTTGTAAGTGAAACTGCATTTTTACTTATCGATTTTCAACTACTAACGGGCATTTTTAAAGTTTCAGTTCAATTTTGCGTTCAAAACTTACAGGTGCGCATGGCACCTGCAATTTCTTATCAAACGGTTTACCGAACAAGTTTACTTGAGTATAGAATTAGATCTATATCTGTATTGCTAACACAGAAGAAATGAATTCGATGCGTTCACGATCCTGAGAGCAACGATACCATAGTTTATGCGATCTCCGTCCATGTCAATATTTTAAGCGTTTGTTTAGGTGTTTCGTTGATTAGGTTTATAGCAACAAACTGGGTATAAAAATGGGACCATGGTCTACAAGCCGTCATAACATATGGCGACCAGGCGTTCACAGTATTGAAACCTTTATTTGCAGCAATGGCGAAGCTGTTTGTAAGATCTGTTTCTATGTCGACCGATTCACGATTTGAGTACACATGTACTCGAAAGTATAAAAACGGGATCGATCGTATTCACAAATCCAGCTGCAGACTTCAGTATTAAGAACGGACTTGACACTCATAAAACACTGTTGTTAGCATTAAACAGCGTTGATACCCGAATTCAGTTATTCATGTATAAAAACTCGACTTATTTGCATATGGTTGGCATGGGTAGAGACGCCATTTAAATATATTATGTGTAAATTGGCAAGACTCCGTTTCGTGCTAGTCTGTGATCTCCCATATTTCTTTCTCTTTCTCTTCTAAAAGGCAACAGGGGCGTTGTGGATATGGTGTCAGCCTAGCGATCAGGCGGTCCGTCGTTCGATCTCAATATTGGAGCGTTGTGCTCTTAAGACATCAAGTACTGGTTCTACCCAGAACACGGACTCGATAATGTCACAATAAGCATTTCGATACTTTACATTTTAGGTTTCGATGCTGAAGATTTAAAGAAATGTACGTTCGAGTGCTTCGGACCAGACAGCAAATACGAAAATCCAGTCAACGCTGTGTATAAGGATAAAGCAGGTTTGATGTTTAACCCTTTGAGCGCTGGAACCGGATTTTGAAGGCCTTTGCAAACAGTNTTTTACTCTAATATTGTATGGCCATCACTAACCTATTTTTCGGCCAAAGCAAATTAAATGAAAGTAAAAGTTGTGAATTTCATTTATTATTTCCAAACTGACTTGGTATAATATTCATGGAACATGTACTAGCAATTATATAAAAAGGTTTTGAAAGTAGCATAAATGATTGAATACAAACTACAAATTATGTTCTAATACTTCCGTAAAAAAAAAACAACATATGTTCAAATACTTCCGTAAATAGTATTCAAACTAAGAAATTTTTTACTTTAAACTAGCTTGGTTCGGGTATTTTGTTTAGCTCTCTACCCGTCAGTTCAAATGTGAAAGGAAAATTCCCGTAAAAAAATAAACGAAATGTTTGTCTTACTGGCTGTTCGGTTAATGCATGTTTAGTACACGAAATTTTTCAGAAAAAAAAAGTTAATATCTGGAAATTGCAGATAAAATTCAAAATTCGCCTCAACTTTCGTGTGTCTGATACATGAATAAGATAGGAGTGCTGGGACACACTCCGGGGCATCAAATTAGGCAGACTCGTGTGCGGAAGGACCTCATAAAAATCGCAGTAAGCACATAATTATTATTTTAGACATTGCCAAGAAGGACGCCAAGTACCCGATAGACGGCCCATGGCGTAATGGTAGCATCAAGGGCTTCCTAAGAAACTTCGACGAGGGGAAAAAAGTCACGGGTAAGTGATACCGGACAGTTAATGTCTAATGAAGTACTAGAACAAAAACGTTGATTTTACGCCGTTATTTCTAGTATTGCCAAGACCACCATTAATGCATCTATACATGTATGCACACGCGCAGGTGGTTATCATGGTTATGATTGTGATTTACGAGGAATTGACTGAATCCTGTAACATTTGTTGTTACAGAGATTTTTTGATAACCAATCGTGACAAAACCCGATTCGGCCAATACAACGCTGCTTATAATTGAGCCTCGATCTGTGAAAACGGGGTTTAATGCATGTGCGTAAAGTGTCGTCCCAGATTAGCCTGTGCACATGCTAATCAGGGACGACTCTTTCCGCATAAATTAAATTTTTGCTAAGAAGAGACTTTCTTTAAACGAAAAATAGCGTAAAAGCTGAAAGTGTCGCCCTGATTAGCCTGTGCGAACTGCACAGGCTTATCTGGGACGACACTTTACGCACATGCATAAGAAATAAGTGCGCACGTTATTCGTGTTCCCATTTTAGGTGCCACCGACGACGAGCAGATCGATTGCGCCTTGCGCGTTGTTCCAGTTGTGGCGCTGTACGCCGGCAGACCGGAAATGCTGTCCGTCGCGGAGGAAGTTATCCGCCAGACGCAGAACAATGACCTCGCGGTGGCTGTGGGTCTCACTGCTGCCAGGTATGTGAAGCAATACACCTAAGCTATCAATGCTCACCACCGTCCCCAGGGAATGGGAGCGATTGGCATATATGGGACTTACGAATTATTAATTGCTTCCGACGATCGGGAGGTTGACATTATGCATGATTCCGGGTCCCGTGGTAATTCTATTCTTTTGAGTCCAACCTTTCTTAAAATGCCTGCTATGCCGTTAGAAATGTTGTGTGTGAAGTTGAAAGCCATCATATCAACAAATGCTGGGTAAAACGCTACATTTGCTTAGCCAACATTGAAACCTATTGGAAAAGTTGATCGGAAAATCTTAGCTTTATTGCGCTTAAATGAAACATTTTTGTGGTAAAATCCAATGTTTTTGCTAACAACAGAAATAAAGTAACTTGTTGGCTATATTTATTTGTTTGAAACAGTTTCATGCAACATACTTATGCACAAAATAGACTTATACTTATAAGAAGCTTTATTTAACTTTGAAAACTTTCTGAATTTTGCTGTATTTATCCTTGTAAAATCACAGGCATTCGTCAGTTTTTTTTTTAATTATCTATTTGTTATACAAACTAACCAAACAAAATGTATATATATTTTTTTTTTACTTATATACTGTATGATTGTACGAGATGTGTCATCCCATTGTGAATGACAGTCCAACCGAATCATGCACGTTTATAATGTTTTTTCGTGGTAGTCAGATCGTGTCAGGAAAATGTGTTTGCAAGTTTGCTGTTTGATGACCGCTTTACGATAGACTTATGCGAACAGGCATCGATTGATTCCTTTAGAACGAAGTCTTCTGCGTTGTTTGAAATCAAGTTTTTGCAAATCNAAAGTTAAATCTAACGCTTATGAACGAAAGTAGTAACAGTGATAAAAAACTAAACCTGGAAATACAAAAAAGGCTCGAAGAAGAAAATGTGTGTGTTTTTTTAATGTGAATTCGATACTTTAATATTTGATTCACAATATCTAATTCCAGAGTACATATGTAACATTGGGAAGTGTACTTTCTTGATTCTGTAGAAAGCACGTATCGGTAGTCTTAGTACAGCCATATACTTGTGGCTGTGTTTCCACTATTTCCAATTTCTTACAGTGGGTTTTCTAATTGTTAAAAGATTCATAAAAATCATAACACATTATACACACATCATTGTGATCATGCCGTAAGCTAAAAATCTTTTAATGAATGGTTCTTCAATAATTATGCTTTTCGTCAAAGACATATTTTATTGTAAAAAAAGTTCCGCAATATCATCCGCCTGTTTCCCTTTTGTATGGTATTCAATGTTTATAGATTTAAATGCGTTTTAAGNTTGGATGGCGTGTCATGCGAAAGAATTCCAGAGTTCAAAGGTCAAAATGGCCATAAATGATAATGGCATAATAATTATAAAAAAATTGCCATAAATTAGCTTCTCTTGTTTTGTGAGACAGCGTGCAACATATTCTGTGTCAATACAGCATGTAGGGGTATACGTCACGTCTGTGACAAAGCTCTAGTTACTTCATACATGAAGTAGCCCTTATTGATATTCTTTGTTGGCAGATTTGCCGAAGTCTTTCCAGTCGACTGTGCACGGCACGCTGACCGGAAGTAGCTACAAGACGGCTGTGGAAGGCACCTTCCGCGCCGGGGGCTGTAACGCCTCGCGTAGCGGCTTCATTGGCGCTTGCCTGGCTGCGCAGGTACGGTTTCGTCGTATAAGTCGAAAAAAAAAATCCTCTCTCTAACAATTAAAAAAAACAGGGTAGATGGGTCGGCGAAAACACAACATCCCCCAAAAAACAACAATAGGTAGGTCAATCAAACATTTGTTGTTTTTATACTATTCTTTAAATGATAGACGAGTTAATTTTCACTTAATTATGAATATTCAATGATAGAAATCGTCCAAATTCCTTTCCAACATTCTTTATAATGTAAAAGTTAAATCTAACGCTTATGAACGAAAGTAGTAACAGTGATAAAAAACTAAACCTGGAAATACAAAAAAGGCTCGAAGAAGAAAATGTGTGTGTTTTTTTAATGTGAATTCGATACTTTAATATTTGATTCACAATATCTAATTCCAGAGTACATATGTAACATTGGGAAGTGTACTTTCTTGATTCTGTAGAAAGCACGTATCGGTAGTCTTAGTACAGCCATATACTTGTGGCTGTGTTTCCACTATTTCCAATTTCTTACAGTGGGTTTTCTAATTGTTAAAAGATTCATAAAAATCATAACACATTATACACACATCATTGTGATCATGCCGTAAGCTAAAAATCTTTTAATGAATGGTTCTTCAATAATTATGCTTTTCGTCAAAGACATATTTTATTGTAAAAAAAGTTCCGCAATATCATCCGCCTGTTTCCCTTTTGTATGGTATTCAATGTTTATAGATTTAAATGCGTTTTAAGAAAACCTATCGAAGCACAGTGTTTGATGCGGATGCATATGTTTTCAGTACGGATTGGAAAGCATACCACAAACTTGGAAGGACAAGACGCTGCGATATCAAGAAATCATCAACCTGGCCAACAGACTGGCCACCATCCAGCTTTCATAACTCCAATCCCAATAAACTTAATGAATACGTCGAGCTCTGGGAAAACGGGGCTTAATGCATGTGCGTAAAGTGTCGTCCCATATAAGCCTGTGCAGTCCGCACAGGCTAATCAGGGACGAAACTTTCCGCTATAATGGAAATTTTCGTTAAAATGAAGTCCCTTCTAAACGAAAATGCAGTTAAGGCGGAAAGTGTCTTTCCTGATTAGCCTGTGTAGACTGCACAGGCTAATATGGGAAAACACTTTACGACGTGCATTAAGATTCGTTTTCCCAGAGCGCGTCTCAAATACGCTGCTTTCTCAAGAGATCATCAATGCCACCAATAGACTGGACACCATCCTGCTTTGATAACTCCAAGACATTACATTTTCAAGAGAAAGTCAATCTTGCAAACAGATTGGCCACCAAACAGCTTGAATAACTGCAACGCCAATTAAGGCACTGGGTTACCAAGAGGCAATCAACCTTATGCATGGCCTGGCCTTCATACATTTTTCATATTGCATGCACAATCGTTAATAGTGTGATTGTTTATGTGTTATCTGCCGATGTATTTATTTTAAGGAAATTGTAATGGTATGGTTTGGCTGTGATCATCTATTATATATGTACATGTTTGTTAAAAGATACAGTTTTGCATATCACAACGTAACACCATATTCATATCATTTTCAATGAACATGGTGTAATGTTTATATAATGTTTTATATAATATTACTTTGTAAGTGATGAAGAATTATAGACGTTGGTTCGTTTAAAATGAGACTAGTAAACGTATTGTGACATTAATGATTACTCACGCCGATAAGCCCACCTGGCTGGCGTGTTTATGATGAATCCGTCTTCTATATTTACTACTCTTAACTTTAAACGCCAGCGTCTTTGAGCATTTATTATGCATTTTGTACAACTAGTTTAATAAACATTTAAAACACCTCACAATTAACTTTTATAGTTGTTATTTATTATGCTTTCAATAGTTCTACATGGAAATATCGATGAAACAAAAATGGTACATATTATGTAACTATTTTAAAATCGTAACATTATAATTACAGTTAGTTAATTGCTGTTAAACCGGTGACAATTACCACTCTGATTAAGAAACCGTTCAACATGGCATTATATAATATTAATGTACATTACGTCATTGTATTTCTTATACGTATTTGTGTCATACTCTTATGTCACCCGCGTCATGCGAAATGTGTCTTATGTTATATGTTGCATACGTAGCTCCAGACCAGCATATGTGCAGTCTGGTCAGGAGCTACACTGTCCGCTAACAATATCACGAAACCGTGCGTGAGCTAATAGCGGACAGGGTAGCTCCAGGCCAGTCACATATGGCATAAGACCCGTTTTCGCATGACGAGGCTCATTAAGTATTGCCTTATTGAATCCCGCCCTTGGAGGCGAATTTTTTTTTATTTAAAACGCGACAATATACAATGATACACGGCTTTTTGATATTTTATTGGCTCATTCATGCTCTCAGTCTGGGCTGCAAAACTGGTGTAGCAAAACGTTATATTGAGTGACGTTGAATTACCTTACTTGTGCGACACAACGCGACAAACATCACAAACCGGAACATTTCAAAGCGATGTACGATTTTGTGCAACGACCGTACGCCATTTGTAGTTGTTCGCTTGCGAACAACAAAGGTTACTACCACGAATTTCGACCCAGAGTGCCTTACGGATTAGAAACCTATGAACCTGTAAGCATAGTTTGCGGCGCGGTTTCAGTTCTTGAACTATATTCATTTACAAATTGACACATAATATGAATATCGTGTTAAATGGTATAGTTTTGAACGGATCGTATAAAGTTAAAGTAAAAAAAAACAAACATGTTTTAACTATAAATGTCGCGGAAGAGTATGTTTATATTATGAATGGTTAAAATAGTCCACTATATGCTACGTCAGTCACGTAGTATTTTGCGCACAGGTCATTCATAATCTGAGGCTATTAATAGAAGGGAAAATGAAACTTCACCAATGGGATGTCGATATTGCAATACACTATCATGCGTAACCTCGTTGATAGTGCACAGGGTGGAGTGAAATCTGATATGGCTGGGAAATGTCCATACGTAGCGGCTATTTCTATTGCATTCTTGCACAGGAGGTGCTTCAATTATGTAAGAGTTATCTAAGTCTGGGGAGTGGTTTAGAGCTTTTTTCGTTGTTGCCCACTTCTTTAGCTTTCGTAGTTTGAATAGGCAGAATTTAGGTTAAACGCATTGAATAAGGCGTAGTGCAGTGGTATGTAGAATTGAAATACTGTGAAACAATTATTATTCGTCAAATATTAATTTTCTTTCCTAACTTATAATAATGCCCAATGTTTAAACAAAATTAAGATTGAATTACCGTAGGCATAAAATACATTAATATCCAAAGTAATCCACACATACATATTTCGTCTGTTTCGAAATCAAGATAAATGTGGTTTTGACACAAAGGCGAGTATTAAAGGGGCCGTCCAACAGATTGGTAAATTGACAAAATTTAAAAAAGTTGTTTCATATTCGCAAATTTTCGCGTTTGTTATGATATTTTTGATGAAATAGTAATACTGACCATTTACAATGCTCTTAAATATCCATTATATGCATCTTTTGACGATTTGAAAACCTCAAAATCATAATGCGTCGTTCGACGCGAAACGATTGAATAATTTGGAAAGTTCTGTTATTGTCGCTATATTTTGTAAAACTACGAGGATTGCTTATATATGGTATAAAATACGGCTATCGTACATACTTGTCAGGATGGCCGAGCGGTCTAATTGGTTTTTACTCCAGGACCCCGATGGTCACTGGTTCGAGCCCTGATGAGGTTTACTTTTTTTTCCCTTTTTAAATTGTATTCTTGTTTTTTAACTGCAGATTTTTAGGTCAAATGTTTGAATTTATCAATATAGAGCATTTAATGACATGCTTCAATACATGCCAAAATCTAGTGGACAGTCCCTTTAA
>VMBQ01006117.1:5778-42819 GCA_007657795.1 Dreissena rostriformis | reverse complement strand
TGTATGTATGTATTTATTTTGACCTTGCAGTCAAGGATAACCCATGAAAGTGCAAGCACTTATTTCCAATGGGGTCCTTTGGTTTTGCTGAAGAGACAGCGGGTATAAGAGACAGTTTTTGAGATACAAGGAATCCGGGTGCGATACCCTAGCTCTTTGCGAATAGATCCCTTGGTTCTTTTACGTGCTCAGTGTATAGCACCGATACACGCGAGGATTACCTGGGTTTCATACCAGTACATCTCTAGTTGGGTGGGAAACACTTAAAGCATTTCTGAAATTTCCAGTGCCCCGGCCAGGGATTGAACCCACGACCTCTGGAATGGTAGACCAGAGTGTTACCACTCGACTACAGCACCACCCAGTATGTATCAATCTGTCAACTGTTGCGTTAGACATTGCAACACATACTCTGAATATTTTAATATAGCAGTCGGACTAAGACAGGGGGAGATAACATCGCCGATACTTTTTTTTCTCTTTTCGTAGACGATCTTGAAATGTTTTTACAAAATAGACATAATGCGGGAATAAATATACAAGACCTATGTTTATTTTTTTTCTACTGTTTGCAGACGATATGGTTGTAATAGGCGAAACGCTGGAAGACCTGCAGATGTCTATAGGTCGTTTATATGATTATTGTAATATATGGGGGCTGCAAATCAACATACCGAAAACGTAAATGTAAATGATTACAAAAAAAATAATATTCATTAATATTACATTTAATTCAAAGCTTTAACAAGACCAGAATATGAATATTGATGATGTGTTAAATAAAAATAACCCATATTCTGAACAATATATGAACAAGATTTATGACAAGAAACTAACATTTAATACATCTCATTCGTTGATTACTATTTCTGCATTTTTAGATCTACACCTTATTATTAAAGACAACAACACAGTACAAACTGTTCTTGATGACTAACATGATAATTGTAATATTGCTATTGGGCATTTCCCTTTTGGATGGTAATATTCAGAAAAGATCTTTGTGTGTCATATATATGTCCTAATTAGTTCTATATGCGATATGCGCATAAATTAATGACTTCGACAAACGTAGCTCTTCTCTTAGTAATACATTATTAAAACATGGTTACATATTTCATAAATTTCGCAAACGATATACTACGTTTACTTGTCACTAAATGCGATTGTTTGATTTCGCTTCATAATGTTTCCTTAAACTAGCAATTTGTAAACGGAATTTCTAATTAATCAATTTAGAGAGAGGTTTTAGAACGGTTATGTAAATGTAAGTAGTTAACATCGGATGCTAAAACATTGTTTATACACTGATTCAGTCTTATCGATCATCAGGATGTAGCTCGGCTCCACTTAGTAAATAGTTTCGATTAGTAATTTATTTTGAGTTTCTATCACTAGTCAATAATGCACCGTTTCAAGCTTGGTAATCTGTTTGCAGTTACATCTTTAATAACTTTCTTATTATTAGTATTTTTTACCGGTACTTTGTTTTCTGCTAAATAATACAATTTTACTAATAATACATACGATTTAGGAGTCTAAACAAACGCACATTATACGTATGTTATCATCCGCTACCATATTGCAATTGTTTGTTCAAGTTTGTTGATTAGCCAATACAATATGTTATGTGTCGTGTGTACGGATCTTTACACTATCTGCAACCAATTGCCCTATACCTTTGTATTCATACTGCACACGAACACTACAATTGTACATACACACGAAGTGGCTTACTGAGAGAACATTGGTATCGAAACGTGTCGCCGAGTAAAATATATTGATTTATTGCATAAAAGAATTATAATGTCAAATGTAAAACATCACATTATAGTATATATTACAATACATCCGAACTATGTAATCGGCTTTTTACACACTGAATAATGGTTTCTTCGTGAGATGCATTGCGCGTTTACACTAAATGCTCGTTTCTCAAATTTTGACACCAGGAAAATATATAATTAATTGTTGTATTTACTTCCTCTCATCCTGGCTTCGAAAGTTGTTATTCTGTTGCACTAGTGCATATCAAAGCTACTAGCAAATTAAAATAGTACCTATGAGTTTTGGTCCCTCGTGCAAATTAAGTGTGTATGGACTTAATTAATAATGTCAGAATCTGAAAGTAATTGCGTGCCTATTATAAGCGAATCTTGGAACGTTTACTGTGGAATGTTTTGTAATAACATCGAGTGGTTAGATAGTTGTGTTGCAAAGAAAATTGGGTATGATACATTGCAGTTTAAACTGGTAATTTCAATTTTTACCGCGACAAGTCGTAATCTTTGTATTTTGATAGGGCGATATAATGTTATATTGTGCATTATAACGCAAATATTGGCAATCTATAAACTCAATTGTTGCTTGGGGGTTGTATTGAATATATTTTTAATTATACATTAAATGCATTTTTAAACTTCTCGTAAGCTTTTAATAGAGCTTCTATTATGTTAATGTTAACAGTTTATGAAGTATCACCCCTTACCAATTGTTTTAATCTTTGATATTAAGGGAGGTCACGAGTTCGATCCCCATAGTGGGAGCGTTCTTTAAATCTCCCCCAAAGACACCGAGTACTGGTTCTAGTCCCAGGAAACGGACTCGAGAGCGTTTCAAACAAGCCTTAGGCTTTCAATGCAATCGAGCTTAACTAAATAGTTTTACACTAATATTTGATAATATTAATGCATGGTGAGGCAAATAAAAATAATAATATATAAAATATGTTTTCCTGGTATGTCACTTACATAGGCTCACAGCGAGATTATTTAATGTATAAATGTGCATATGAATAAAAAGCGCAGCATAACAATTAAAGCTATTAAAGACACGGGGTCCTTTTTTTGGAGAGACAACGATTTAAACTGCTATAGCACTTTACATGTCAACATAATACAATTAAACAGTTCCATGAAGTCGATGTTCTCTCCAAGAAAGTGTTGACCTTGCTTGGATATATAAATACTATCTGAAATATGGGAACGATTGGTCAATATCGCGTAAAATATACCCAGAATGATTTAAGTTGTATAAGGAGTAGCATTGGTCAAACTGCAAAACAGAATTATGGACGTTGCATTTTCTGGTGGCGAAAATAAATTATATGTATACATACATAAACGTTGTACAGTTCTGAATATAACGTTTTGAATAAACACCTTAGACATGTTTAAAGAAAAACAACAACGCTTAAACCTCGTACGGTCAGAGATGAACGAACGGATGATTCAAGATAAATAAAAAAAAAATAAAAAAAAATTATTTATTNCATATATATACATATGTACGCATCCAGAGAAATGTTAAACTTTCAAACAAAGACGATATACAGCAACTTGTAAATGGGTTTAGTATGATCTTTAATGAAAATCATCCAGTTTAAAGGAGCAACTGATAGTTAGACAAGTAATCTTATCCAAACCGTTACATAAATCTTACAACCCATTTTTGAACAAGTTTGTGATATATTTACAGTCTATACTCAGATGTAGTACGCGACTCATACACATGTGTCAATTTACAAATATTCCACAATTCCACAATAAGAAATATATAAAATATAATGCACACAATTAATAAATATAATCGACTTGCATATACAATGGTATTATGTAGATCAGCAACATCGACTTGATACTTCAGAACTCTATAAGAATAAATTACATGAACACATAAGTATTCCTCATAACTTCACTGTAATACATTCAAGCAAAGAGGTAAGTGTCAGGCTAACCTTGTCGAGCTATAACAGTAAAATGCAAAAGCTTTTTTGCAGTAATTTTTTAACATAGGTAGCAACGAGCACAGACAAGTTGGCACTCTCCATGGTGGGTGATATACATCACCCAGGTGTTAAACTACCTTATAAATCACATAATTCTGTTACAAGTTGAAAACAAAGTACATATGAAAAAGCAGTTTTAGGATCATGAAGACAAATGTACACTTTAGTAGTTCATAAGCTTCTTAAGATACGGATATATAATTTGGTATACACATTTTACACTGATGGGCTAAAGTGCAACAGTTTTTAAATCTAATAAAACTCAAACAATACGTAAAAAATAATGCATTGACAGTTAAAGATGGAATATTCGAATGAAAAATTGTACACGTAGGGCGATGTAAAACTAGTGCACATGTGCAGTTTTGATGTTTGTGGAGGCCTACACATGTTTCCCTGTAATAAACAATATATAAAATACGTGCGTTATAAGGAAATAAAAAGGCAGCGTTATCAACCATTTTTGTTTCATTTTTGTTGGTAATGTTTGTCCTAAATAGTAGGCATCTTATCAAAATAATGCTATCATGTGTAATTGTATAACACCAAAGCATTAAACGACCTTCAGTTTTTTTCGGATAAAATCGGGATCCCTTTGTCATCATTTCAGAAACGGGACCCATTTAGATCGTAAAACTGTTAAGTGCTTATTACTTGAAAAATGATTCTTACATGTCTGACTAGAATACTTGAAAAAACGATTCGTACATTTGTACTTGACCAAATATATTTAAATATAAATCTTTCTCTATGTGTATTCAGGAGAGTAATTGAATAAGTGAAACCCAGCAACGATCACAAATAGCATATAGAACAGCTTCCGCAGCGTATAAAGTCGAGATATGGAGGGAATATTGATAGAAAACACACGCTAATCAATGTCTGACAAATATGGCTAGACAGTGGGCGGCATTTTTACAAATAGTACAAGTTAGAAATGGTAGAAAAAAGGCACAAAATAACTGTTTCGGCACGGACGTCGCCATCTTGATTTTCTGTAATCGACCCTTGATTAACCTCCTCTGTATTGCAAGGTGGGCCCCGTATTATTTAGGTTCTGGTATTTATATAAATTCCCTCAGACCTATGAAATCATTACAAAAAGCCGTCATAATTCACGATAATGCTGTCTCAAAAGGAAATCATTTCAGTCGGGAAAACGGGAATTCGAAGGAATGAGAACCACATAAAATGATAATTGTTAATCATTCAAACGTCATTTAAACATTGTGTTAAAAATAAAAGACAAGCTACATCAATGAACAAGATATATCATCTGCCTTTTACTCACGATGTCATAAGTGTTTACTCGTTTCCTTCCTTTTACAGCATGATAAATATCTTATGTTTAAATTGTACATTCTATCATATCGCAATATATTCAAACAAAATTGTGCAGACGTTATTAGCAAAGAAACAAATTGGAGATTGAATACGTAGTGTAACTATAACAGGACATTGTGTGTCATATAACATTCGAACATCAACATCTCTAATACAGTTTATCAATTGCTAAATTTCATAAGCGATTTCGTGTTCAGACGCATAGATTTATTCTTCCGCCAAAACAACTACGGAAACATTGTGGGTCAACTATACTATATTAAACGTTCCTTGATATTTAGTATCTTAATTCTGCTACGTCATGCGATAGCGATTGTTTTCACATGAGTTATCAAAATATAATAAGTTAAAAGTACTAATTTGAAGTATGTTTGCTCAAGGTCCTTGTTTGGCACACAGTTTTGTATTCCATTTCCTTATTTTTATGAAGATCGTTTTGGTATATGTTGTGTACATTCATTTAAACGAAATGATCAGAATGTGCATCATCATCATTATCATCAATCTCTTGACCAGTCTGGTCGTTAGTGGGAAATGAGAGACGATGATACAGAAAATTTCTCCGACAGATATGTCTGTTGTGGGCTGCTCAGAGTTATTCATCAACGGAGAGTGATGTCAAGTCTTTCACGTTGTTCATGCAGATTTTCGTCCGACGGCCTCGACGGCGACCTTCTTCTTGTACTAAAATGCACGTTTATATGAAGGAACACTAGCAAAGGAAATTATTAATCGTTCATTTATAAACCAGTAAATAAAGGTCAAAATCCCATCCGAAGGTCATTCAAGATGTCTTGTATTAGACTGCATACAACCAGCACTCGATTGTATAAACGCTGGTTTAAGTAGCCTGATATAATGTAACATAATATTTGTTTGTACTAATATTGAACGACTTACATTCACATTTTATAAGCTAATGTAAATGCATGTATGTACAATATTTGTATCTGAAACTACACACACAATGTGGTAGTAAAATCATACACTGTTTTATGCTCAACATGCAATATCAATCACATAGAACAAAAACTATTATATACATGTAGACACTATTCAACTCTAAACACCAAGATTGTGTCGCTGCCAAACACTTTCTTCTGTCCCACAATGATAGAGGATGTAGTGCTACTGTAGCAAACTGACACTGGGCACACCACTCCGTCCCTCTTATATGTAGCCAGAGTGGCCAGCTTGCTCCTCCCCTCAATGTCCACCTGTAGTATAGTATATGACCAGTGTCCACAGACCAGCACCTGGCCTGCAGGGGTCACACATACCCCTCGTGGGCATTCTAGTTCGGGGTCTGTGAATGAAGCCAGGAGTGTTCCATCCCTGGCCAGGGTGAGAAGCTTGTGCTGGGAGTAGCTGGTAATGTAGAGCCTTTCCCCTGTGGGACTCACAGCACACTTGTATACTGCAAAACATAGTAGCATCCAGATATTATATTACCGTAAATGTTACATAATCTAAATGAACATACTGCAGTGATATTGTATCAAGTATTGTAGTTTTGAATATACAATTACATATCTGACATTCATTTATAACGTCCAATAATAATACATAGTTAAGTGTGCCTTGAAGGTTATGTATCAGTGTTTGTGTAAAGGGTTGACATGTTGAAATCCGACTGGTGAGTTTAAAATGAAGTGTAGTTCAATAACAAAGATTGAAACAATTACACAGTTGGAAACAATTACATGGTTCAATCAAAATGTACATTTGAATGCAAACTATATGCAGCAATAATACATTTCCTACACATGAACACATGTGTTAACAATGTACTGACATATAAGTTTAATTGAAACAAGTAGACCTACTACTACTTCATACATGTACATTGTTAAGACTGTAGCTGTATTTTTAAAGGGTTTATAACAAGAAAAATCATATTTCAAAAACCAATAAAAACTTTTTTTATCTAGCTTTTCTTACCAAACCATTTATAAAGGCAGGTTGATACAAAAATAATTATATTTACATTTATACATTTGATAACTCCTTTAAATACAACTACAACAATGTTAAGACTTTTCATTTTTATATGAGGTTTTGATTTTTGTATTTATAAAACATAGTTTGCATGTGCAGTAATTTGACAACCACATAAAATGAGTACCAGGTCAGAAAGTGTATCTTTCCCAGGGATTCAGTTTCTTTTTATAGACATGTCATGTAGTGACAGTCAACATACTTCAGTACTCATCTTTATAATTCAATACTATTGAACATCTTTCTGGCTACTGTAGCAATCAAAAGGCACATACAATTATAGAACAAGTACTTTGTAAAACATATTTCTAAGGATATCATATTGAATCCACCATGATTCTTACCTGTATATTTATCTGATATGTTCTCATACAGTCTGCACACCAGTTTCCCACCCAGTGAGTACTTGTATAATGCAGTACCAGAGCTGATAAACAGATCTCCCTGGTGGTGGGCAATACCATAACATGCATGTTGTAACTGAAACTTCCTTCCCGGAACAAGCTGGCTCTGGGTGACTGTGATAAACTGGACCTCATGTGTGTTACTAGCATTCTTATTCACAGCCACTGCCACCTCACTGGGTGCGATCAGACACATGTTCTGTGGATAAGAAGTCACATCACAGTGACTCACCACCTGGTACTGCTGGTTCAGCAGCTTGACATTCTTATTTAAGTTGTCTGCAACCAGTACCTGTACATTAGGGAGAACACAAATAGCTGTGATCAAGCATTGTTTTGAATCACTTTGCATTTTCACATAGTAATCCGACTTCCCATTCACAGTCAACACATGGTTCGAAAAGTTCTCTCTCAAATATGTTACAGACTGTTGAATTTTATTTTGACATTTTTTACTGGCTATAAAAGAGAGTTCCTGCCTACCCAGATATTTCTGTATTACTACATGAAGTTGTAATAATTCATCGTGAAGCCTGATGCAAATGTTTCTGACACTAATTAGAGGAGTTTGTTTATGTTTCAGCTCTTCTTTTTTTTCCTTAATACTGCTTTTCTCAAAATCGACTAATAAAGAGGTGATTTTCTCAATCATGTAACTGACTTTGTCTTGCACATGTTCATGTGTTTCATCCACTGTGCTGTTTTCATATTGGTGTAAAAAAGATGTTATATCAAGACGCATGCCATCAACCATATCTTTCTCATGTTCTTTGTATGAAACCTTTAGAGACTTCATTTTGTCCTCCTGGTAGGTCTTAAACTGTTTTATTTGTAAAAGAGTATTTTGCGTTCTGACAGAAAGGCTTTTGAACTTGGTTGACTTCTTCTTAGAAGCATGAAGTATTGCGGTCACTTGAAAGCACTGCCTGAAAAGCAAAATAAAGATTGTAATTTAATACTCAGAAAATCATGGTTATTTTTTTTTTTATTTTCATATATNATATATATGAGCACCATGATTGCCCTTAAGGACTCAGCTGCGATCATAGTAACTAACTGTCGAAAAATGTGACTGGTGAACCAGTGATTGATCCCACTTGACCCAGATTAAAACATGGCATTTACATTGTTAAGCTGAACATTATTAAGTTTCATAAAAACTTACTAATAAATGTGGCCTGTAAACGGTTGACAAGTTGTGTTTCTTTCAAAATTTACCTGGTGACCAGGACTAGTTTTTGGACAAACCTAACCCATATTCAAACTTAGCCTAGATAGTATAAAGAGCTTGAGTCATAAATTTGGGTTTCAGAATGTTTTTTTTTCACATCATATAACCTGGACATTTTCCAAGACGCATGTGACATGATCTAAATATTGCCAAGATACACATTATGACCAAGTTTTGCCAAGACTGAGCCACAAATCTTGTCTCTAGACTGGTACCAATGTTATAATGAGATTTTACCTGGTGACCTTGTTTTAAGATGCACATGATCCAGATTAACTCTGCCTTGATATTGTTCAGAATAGATATGTTTACTAGGTTTTAAAAGTTGCATAAGTATATATTAGAGTGGGAACAATGTTTTTCAAAGATTTGACCTGGTGACCTCGTTTCTTGATGCATGTGATCCATATCCAAACTTGTTCAAACTATTTATTGTAAAGTATATACATTGTCTGCCTATTTTATAACGAAAGAGACATAAGGTTTTTATAGGATTAGACACAGTTACCTAGATTGTTGATGCACATGATCCAGATTGAAAGCCTGTATATTGCCATATCAACTTACTCAACAAGTGTTTTTTTTTTCAAAATTGTGTCATGAATGTGGCCCTTGGAATGGCAGGGTTCCCGCTGGCTCAAAGAATATTCTCGCCTTGTTATTGATGATCGACACAATCACAGTCTATGAATTAAATCAACCGTAGTCATGTGATTAAAACTGAGCATTATTGTTCTTAAAAATTGGAACTATACGTGTTATTTAACATACATTTCTAAGTATAAATAATGTGTTAGTACTTTAGCTAGACTAAAAAAATGGAAGAGTGTGGAGCAATGCCCTTGCAGAATGTATGCACTGGCTATATATGATCCAGTAAATGTCTCCCATACACAGGTTCCTCCATATAGCTGTTTTTATCAGTTCAGTAAAAAGTACCAAGAAAAAACACTATCTGTAAAAAAAAGCGAATTAAAACAAAAATGCTATTTTTTTGCGATTAAACCTTGCAATCATTTAAGAGCGAGATCAGGAACTCGGGGGAAATTAAAAAAACTCATAGATTAGACTTGGTGACCTTGTTTTTGAAAGTTCGTGATCCAGATTCGTACTCATCCTAGAAAATGTAAAAATTAACATTTTGACTTTTATCAAGATTTAATCATTAATGTGACCACTAGTGAAGTAACAATTTGTTTCTATGAATTGGCATGGTAACAAAATGTGTGTACTCACAGGACCTAGATTACAAAAATGACCTAGATATTGTAAAGATAAACATTCTGATCAAGTTTCATCGGGATTGAGTATTAAATATGGCTTCTAGAGTGGTAACAAGATTTTTTTAATTTGATCTGGTGACATTGTTTTTGCACACATGTGACACAGATTCTTAATCTGCCTAGATATTGTAAAGATAAACATTCTGACAAAATTTTATCAAGGTTTGATGATAAATTTAGCATTTATGGTAACGAGAAAAAACAAGAGGACCAAAAGCCCTGGGTCGCTCACCTGAGACCCAAAGAAACTTAACTGTTTTGAGCAATTATGCTTTGTTTATGTCATAAATTTGGTATCTGACTTTTTCTTTTAACCATAGCCAGTTTTGACCTCGGTTGAGATGTTATACGAACAAACGTTATGGTTAAATTTCATTCTGATTGGGCAAAACATGTGACTTTTAGAATGTTAAAAGAATTAACTGAACACATTGTCTACTAAATGTAATAACTAGTGTAACTGACATTTTGTAACTTGTTCAGGATTATATATTTTACGAAATACTTAAAGAGCACTTACGTTATTTTTTTGTGCATTCAAAATATTTTGTATAAAGTAAAGTAATAAAGTATACTGATTTGCGCCGCTAATTCTTTTTCTACGTGACAGTATAATGCACTACTTTTAATTACGTTATTATGCCTCCGTGAACTACTCTCGGCGCGCATTGCCTTCAATACTCGATTTTAGAGTTATTTTGTGAACGGTAGTGGTCTGCATACCGATTTTCATAACACCACTATTAACCTTAGTTGTTCTTGTGAGGGTAGAATTGGAAATGGGTATAGGGGCCTGAAAAGGGGCAAGGTGACATCTTTCTTGAAAAATCGTCATATGGTAAACTTTGCATATTTTGTATTGACTAAATGTGCTGTTTCAAATCAAGTAATTGTATTCTAATAATCCAATCAGCATAAATTCCATGTGGCTTGTTCTTTATTACCAGTATCACAATCGGGCAAAGATATCATTTTGATAAACGTTCTCATCAAGTTTCATTAAGAATGGGCAATGAATTCGGCCTTAAGAGTGTTCACAAGCCTTTTCTTTAATTTGACATAAATAAATACTTTTTACCCCACATGAACCAGTATCAAAATCGGGCAAGATACCATTGGGGAAAATGTTCTAATCAGGTTTCATAAAGATTGGGCAATTAATGTGGCCTCTTGAGTGTTCACAAGACAATTTTACATTATGTGCAATAACGCCATGGGACACGGTTTCAAACTGTTCTGCGTTATCATTAGGACACATGTTCTGACCATGTTTAACGAAGACTTTCCAGTAAATGCAGCCTATAGTATTCACAAGGTAAATTTTGAACACAGACAACTCACAGCTTGCAATGCACGACTAACAAAAGGTGTTCAAAAACGTTCACCATGACAATGTTGTGATCAGGTGAGCTCAAAATATTACTTCTATGGTGTTTGGAATGTTTCACTACAGCTATATAAGGAAAACAGTCCTGACCTCTGGCAACCATGTTTTTCAATGGACAGGAACAGTTTAAGAACAGTTTAAGAAATTAGACAAATTATCATTAGAAACAAATAGTACAAGTTTCATTCACAATTAAGAAAAACATGTAATTTCCAGAGTGTTCAAAAATTCTGTCAATGTAGCCTCTATAGTTTTCACTACCTTATTGTTGCTGAAAGATGCCGAACAACCAACAAAACGGAGATCATGCGAAGAAAAGCTCGACATGAGCAGGTTAAGCTCAAATGAGTTTAAAATGCATTTGAACTTAAATGAAGTCTCAAACATACAACCTTCAAGTGCGACCTTACAAAGCATGACTGGCTTAGGCCTGTTTTTAGCACCGTCTTATGAAATGGGTAATGGGGATCGGTAGCGCACAGAAGAAACAGCCAGGAGCATGGAGGCTGAACAGGTTTTTCTTTAATTGTGATATTCACCTTAAGTTGGCATTAACGACCATGTCAGTGGATCAAATTGCTTTAAAGGCAACAACATGATGCACCTAATTTCATGAAAATCAATTAACAGAAAAAGATACATGTGCAAAGAATTGACACACATAGGAGGTTTAAATAATGGACCTTCAAACATGACCTCGATCTTGAGCAAGCATAACTGGCACGTGCTTTTTTTCAATAACATCAATGGCGTAACTGTTTCAGCCAGGTTTCATAACAAAACTTCACTAATGAGGTTAAAAAGAGCTGACATTTTACAGGGGTCAAATATCTAGCCTACCTGTTGTGTCAATTCCTTGAACATTTATCCTGCCTTTTAAATGGGCTCTACAATTGCTTCTCTAAAATTGTCCAATATAACCGCATATATACATATATATGTATTAATTTGGAAATAATCATATAGCTGCTTACAATAGTCAAAATGACTAAACATGACCGATGGTAAATACTGAACACAATGCCATTGATTGTACTGACATAAACACAGTACTTATCAGATACCTGTCATGGCGCTCAACACATCTAGAGCAGCAGAGCTGATTATGGTCCGGGCAGTACATTGTTAATATTTCATCCTTGTGTAAGTCACATGTCATTAGAAACTTCTCCATCTTCTTAGAAAGTGGCCACTTCATTATTTTATCCTTTCCATAAGGAGCTTGTTTAAACAAACCCCGCCAACCATCATGTCTATGGGAATGAATGCATGTTCCGCAGAAAAATTTCACACAATCTTTACAGTAGAAATCTGCGTCTGTATTTTTTTGGCAAACTGTACAATAATAATCTTTACCAAAATCAGAATCTTCAGTAACAGAAGGCACAGTAAATGATGCCATTTTTGCTAATTCACTTTTAATAAATACAGCTGAAAATTATACAAAATATTTATGTCACAGTATATCAGTTTAATATGTCACAAAACACACACGAAATGCTTTTACAACTATGAATACACATTACAAAGTGAACAGAACCCAAGTTAACCTCCAAATGACACCGAAACGCTTGATAGCAGTAAACAGTGTCACGTTGTAAAGTGGCAGATGTAATTGGGTCATGTGATTATGGTGAATTTTGCTATTGGTTAAGTGAATATGTTTTCTAGATGCAGATTTGATTTATTTAAACCTGAGTGTCACAGAAACCAAACGATTAAAGTATGCAATGCTTAATGAAATGTCGAGTGTATCATGATTTGTATGTAGGGGATTCTCAAGATGGTCATTGTTTACCACAATTGTCACTTCCTTTTGCTTAAAGAGTAACACTTAACACTATCAACAGACCAGATGTCTATAATCTTTCTTGTTAAGAACAACATTAACGGTTCTCAAGCAGTGGTTAAAGTGTGCGGGCATGGCTTGGTATTACAAACTTCCTTCTGCAGTTTTAAGACTTAAATATTAAATAGATTACAATTTTTAAGTGATCATAAAAAATATTCAACAAATAGTTGTTCATAGATTTTAAAATGCATGTGTTTTTAATTTTGAAATGGTGTTGTTGAGACTGTGAAAATGTCAAACACTTCATAATGTAGTTATACTAGTAATGCTAATGAACAGTATAAAGTTTAATAAAGAAAATAGTTTAATATAAGATACATGTAAGTCAAAAATTAAGAAATTTGTCAAATCAAATATAATAATAAAACAATTACTTTAATTTGTTGCTGATTAATATTGTTAAGTAAAAACAAGAATATGAAAATTATGAATGAGTTTAGTCCCACAGTTGGTCAATGCCATATTCAAAATGAAGACAGGTGATGCGGGTGTGTTGAGACTGTTCAAAGATAACATCCATGTAAGTATTAACGCTTTGTAGGATGCATAATTGATGTCGGATGAAATGCGTATTTTTTGGTAAAATAATAGATTGGACTCCGAATTAGTCTAAGCAAAAAGTAGGTCAGTGTCAATGGCAAAATGAGGTAAGATTGAAGAGGGTGTGTTGATATTGTTCAAGGACAACCCACATAAAAGTAGCAAAGCTTTGTAGGAAACATTTTGATGTTATACGCAACATGTCATGTTGTGTTAACCTTGTACCGATGGCCGATGGGTCAATCAATATACCTCTCACACCAGTCGATGCCAGAAACACATTTTTTTTCGGATTGTGCCTACTCTTAAATATATTAATGTAAGTACTAGACACACGTTGTTGATCAACGGAAATAGCCATTGGTAAAGAGCGTCAAGCAGATGTTGTAAATGGAAGTGCATACTTAAATGTTGACTGTGGATGATAGATAGCTGAGTATTGCTATTTATACCATAATAGTTCATGTATACAACTATAACCAAATTAAACACGATACGATTTTACATGTACCACATTACAATAATATCAGATAATCGCTAATAAATGTTATTTTTATTCGTCATTCCGGGTTTATACATACAGCGCCCCATGTTACCGAAAAACACGAGTTGGACTGCCACATTCATGCTTACAAGAAGAGCTTAGTAAGGCAATATTTATGTTATAACATTACCTACAACATAACACTTATGCGTACATGTATTTTGATACAATGACCTTAAGGATGTTTCTTATTGGTTGTTTTTATTTGTATGAGAAGTTTGCGAAACTGCTCCAGATGTATGTGTTTCTTGTTTAAAATGATAAATGAAATAGAAATGTAACGAAATAGATTTGGGGTAATGTACATGTATTAACTTACATAAATAAGGATCAGGCCATGCAATTGTGTTACCGTCTAGCACTAAAGCAACACGTGGGCATTATTTAGTTTTATTATGGAGCGAACACATTGACCTGAGTGTTGTATTATGCAGCCGACACATTAAACTGATTGTTGTATTATGCAGATAACACATTGACCTGATTGTTGTATTATGCAGGGGTTCTGAAATATTTTAAGAGTCTACTTGTCCACGGACAAGTTGGATCCACAAATTCACTTGTCCGTACCAAAGAAGTCCTTGTCCGTACTTTTAAGATAGATAAAGGAAAAGATCATTAAGCAAATAATACAAACATACACTTTTGTTAACTTCTTTTTTAACTTATAAACATAGTTAACTAGAAAATTCACATGAACAAAAAATACAAGCAAGATGTGCATATAATAAGAACACTTTTAAGTCACACATGATACCATCTCGGATATTTAATAATCTCAGCATGACTAGAAAATTCACTTGAAATGAAATAATCTCAGTTAATGTATGTGACTAGAATTTCTAACCTGGCTGACGATTAAATAAACCACTACTTTTATCCGCTTATAAAGGAAACTTCTTACAAAGTTTACATTTACACACACCGGCAACGTTTTCAAGCCAAGGGAAATCAATTAGCCTAGACTCAACAAATAATCGTTTCCGCTTGGCGTCGTAGGATTTATCATATTCATACTTGGTTTTTTCTCTTCTTCTTCGACGCCGAACTGATTTTATCATTGGTCTGATTCGCGTCATGGCTTGACTTTGAAGTGGTTTTATTTTAAAAAGAAATCTAATGTTCGCTGCATGTCGGTAGAACATGTATGCGGCCATTTGCAATGTACGAAAAATGTTATCTTATGCGTGATTGGCTGTTGGTTTACACATCTGCGCTGGTTAACCAACTAAAAATGTTATCTTATGCGTTATAGCCTGGACTGGTTTACTACATTCAATAATTATTATCGGAAAATTACCTACCTTGCAATTGAAAACGTGTGCCAGTCCACAGATTAATCATTAGCTATTTACAATAACATATAAACTTTTGTTTTTTATTTTCGGAAAAAAGAGTAGTTTCGTTCTCGAAAAATGTTTACCATGGAAATTTTACTTGTCCCCGGACAAGCCAGCTTTGAAAAACTGCTTGTCCGGAAGGGAAAATTGACGACTCGGACAACTCGGACAGCTTATTTCAGAACCCCTGTATTATGCAGATAACACATTGACCTGATTGTTGTATTATTCAGCAAACACATTGACCTGAGTGGTGTATTATGCAGGGAACACAATGACCTGATTGTTGTATTATGCAGCGAACACATTGACCTGATTAAATTGTACAATGCAGCAAACACATTGACCTGATTGTTGTATTATGTAGCGAACGCATGGGCATTATTTAGTTTTATTATGAAGCGAATACATTGACCTGATTTATTTGTATTATGCAGCGAACACATTGACCTGATTTAGTTGTATTATTCAGCGAACACATTAACGTGATTTAGATGTATTATGCAGCAAACACATTGACCTGAATTAGTTTTATTATGCATTATATTATGTATCTCAGTATTTAACATTCCTGCAAATCCCTCTAAGAGTTATTTTACCAATTTTTTAGTCTTAATTAACATCAGACACATCAGGGTCTTGTATTCTACAACACATGTACCACTGTTACCACATATATTTTTTATATACTATTAAAATGAATCACATGACCACAAAAGCCAATAAGAAACATCAAAATATTATTTAACACAAATAATGCTACATTTATGTATACAATCAATTAATACTTTAGGTTCGAATAGTATAGCAAGACAGTATACAAAATAATATAATATTCTGCGACAGAATTTGCTATAATATATCCTTAGAAAATAATTATAAAGGATCTTACTCAAGTTCAATCACTCCTTCAGAATGTTATTCAAGCACAAGAAAGGGAGAACAAACATATTTTTTTATTCCTGCCAGTTTATTATACACAAATTACAATAAGTTTAAACAAAGTAGTATTCAGGAGGAATTCGAGTTGGAACCTGTGTTTCTATTTTTAAGACCAGGCACAGGGTATATTAACTATTCTAGTCTGATAGGAATATAGATTGCTACAGCCTCATTGCATATTCACATTATTCAAGGATTGGTTACACAATTTTATAATAGGAAATGGAAGTGAGATATTCGAGTAATGCCAGTCCAAGGGAAATAACTCAAGACTTAAAATTGTACCAAACTTCTCTGTTTGTCCAGGAATTATAAGTTAATTCGAGATTTTCCATTCACTTCACGGAATTGAAGAAGTTCTAAATGTCTTTATGACATTGGAATACATACTACTTTAAGAACTAACGACATGAACATGTCATTAACATGCTTAAATGTTAGAGGTAAATTTAAGGAATTTATGAAACACGCTGAATTCAATATAATTTGACTGAGTTGATACAAGTTATACATAACAGGCTTGATATTGAATTGAAAATTGCTTAGAACAACTTGTTATTCACTGCAATAAATTGTTGTCTCAACACACAATGTTCAACACAAATTTCCAACACACAGTATCAAATATGGATTTCTTCTTAATTGGGTAAGGACTGAAAACACATGCACATTTTTTGTTTAACTTCTTTCCTGTGGTTTCAAGGAAGATTTCAAAAAACAACTCATGTTACCAAAACATGACATGCAACAAACATTTGACAGCAGACCATGACTGATCACATTAGCACACCCCTAAGAACTTGAACCTCAGTTGAGCAAGCAATCTGTGATTTGGCTGCATCATGCTACTGAAGCTGTGACTGTTATTGATACTAATGTCTTCTTACCTGACAAGACTTGGCCTTCAATACTTGACTTGACAGCTATCCCAGACACAGTCCCTTCCACCAAAACAGGAGGAATTTCAGTTCAGATCCAGTGTATGGCTTGAATTCCGTTTCTGCTGCTCACTATCTCAACCAATGTCCACCTTAACAGGACGGAGGTCAGTATAGTGTCAAGTGTTTGGCTTGAGTTACAGTTCTACTGCTCACAATACAACTGTTCCAACAACAGCCACTTCCACATAGACAGGAGGAGGTTTTGTGAATGTTCAGCGTCTGGCTCAAGTTCTATTTTTCTTGCATAAAATGCCTGAGTCCCTGGCTTGCCAAAGTGTTCCATGTGCATCAACTGTGTATTTAGAGCAGAAACATAATTAGTTCATTAATTTACATGTCCCTTGTTGTCTACGAGTAAAGACTTTGTGTTTTTTGTATTATTATATCAAAATATTTACAAAGATGATTAAATATGGAAAGATCGAACAAGTATACATTCCAATAACTATATATCTGTAAGTAATTATTAATTGACCATTATGATTTCAAATCGTGAACTATATACATGTACGTCTATGTTACATAGCGCTGAAAAACTATGTTTTGGGATGATGTACTAAATATTGTTTAGTAGGAATTTTGTATACTTCTTCTTAACAATTAATTTATTAAAACATAGTATTGCAGCTAAATAAATTATATATGTGTGAACAATGGAAACATACAGTATTTATGGAAATATATAATCAATATGCCCCTTTATTGGAGTGTTTTACCTAGGTATATTTTGTGCAACGCTGCTCTACTCTGCTGTTTGTTAAGCATACCAATCTAATCTAGCATTTTAATTGAGCAGATTTAATCCATAACCATGCTTGATATATGGCAGGCAAAATAAGAATTATATTGCGCAATTCTTTTAAAGTCAGGTACACGTGATTGCATACACACCATTTCAATTACATATACAAAGCAATACAGTAAACGCTGTTTTAACTAATAAACTTATGAAAGATAATCTTCATGTATAATTGAAATCGAAAGAATGACCGTTGAAATTTAAATGGGTTACAAATAAATACTAGTGACCTTCTTTTCAAACTCCAGTAGTTCACGGACAACTTTGTCATGCTTCTGGCTCTGCCCAAATCCAATCTCGCGTTCGCTCGTAAATATTCGGATATCGTCACTATAATTTCAAATGGAATATATTGTCACACACAAAATAAAGACGAGCATCTAGCGTTAAAATTTTGGCAATTGTACATAGTATGTCTTTATTTGATTAACATGCAGTTTTCTTTCGACACATTCAAATCAAACTTTCATAGCCTCATCATGCGAAAATGGGTCTTATGGCGTTTTGGCCAACGTAGCTCAAGCACAGCCTACGAAATTGGGCAGTCTGGTCAGAGGCGACGCTGTCCTCTATAAAATCATGCAAGGTTTATGGTCTCATTTTGCATCCACTGACCAGACTGCGAGATTCGCAGGCTGTGCTATAGCTGTGAGGGCCGCATATGGCATAAGACCCATTTTCGCATGACGCGGGTCTTAAAAAATATCATGGCGTATTGTAAATGACACATTTGAGCACAGTACTTTTAAATATAAAATTGAATTCACACTGTGTTATTAATAGCAAACTGACAAATAATGGTAGTCTTTTCAGGCGTTCAGGAACGATTTTCTGGCGGGCTGACCGAGTACGGAAAACATGTGTGGTTAAATAATTAAATGAGTTTCCTCTTATCGTGACACTATACTCTTTTGGTAGTTTTTTGTTTTCTCATCTTGAAAGCAAAACTATGTAATCATCGTTTATCGATAGACCATTATGTCTTCCCCTGACGATTACAGACCATGAAATTCAGAGAGATGGATTTTTACGCGTAATTGTAACTTGGCCACAATTTGTGTTACATCCTTTACGTTGTGCACAGTCGAAGTGATTTGGCCAAAATTCTCTCGAATCAGCCATTGGAATATTCGAATGTATTCATTCGGGTCTGCTCACGTTATGAAGAGGTCATTTACGGTGAAATGCTTGGTTAAACAGCTACCCGAAAAAAAGCGCAGTAGTGTTCTGTTTGATTACCTTATTCTGAGTTTAAAGTATTTTATTGTGTTGTGTTTTATTTAGTATTTTGTAGCCTACACTCTACAACAACAACAACAACAACTGTTTGTCACAGACATTATCCGACAAATTGGTATTCTGGAAGTTTTACTATATAAGATAAGAAAAATACAGCATATGAAAAATCACCAATTTTCAGCCTTGTGAATGTTTTGTTCTTATACAGGCAAAGTATCCATTAGGCCTCCAATTACTTGTTATTCACGTTGTATATATTTCGGATAAATATTTTCGGACAAAGCCTTAAATGTTTAATTTGATATTTTCAAACAATTACAGTCAATGGATGAATATAATTTGCCATTATAAAAATCAACAAGGTGTTGAACATGTCATTAGTTGTTATCCATCTATATCATATACAGTGATATTTTTACGAATTTTCTCATCTGTGAGTCCGGGGACTTGATAACTTGCAAATCTATGAGTTCGGGAATTAAAAGAACGAATCCAAATATTAAACTATATTATATTTTTAGAAATTTCAATGCATTTTTGGGACTCACATAATTCAAAACTGTGCATCCCAAAAGGTTTTTGTGAGTCCAGGACGCAGGACTCGCAGGTAAAAAATCACTGCATATATGTACCACACAACTCATTTAATTTTGTTCGATAAATGTTTCAGGTGTGGCTTAATCAAAATGAAAGCAATATCAGCTGGAATTGCTAAGCAATGGGAAAAGGTGTACAAACATGTTGCAAAGTCAGTGGTTTTTATTGACAATACTGCAGGAGAGCTGCTTCATTGGCAAGGTGGATTACCTCGTCTCTTGAATGCTGGAGCAACTGATGTCAAGGAGTTCTCTTCCTTTGAGGTAGGTCATAAGCATGCCATTGAAGAAGGCAGCATAAAGCAGTAACACTGTCTATTTTTACATCTGTCAGTCTGTAAGTCGATGGGAAATGTACTGTCTTAGCCATAACTTTGCAATGTATTGACTGTTTTTGACATTACTTGGCTAAAATGTCCACCATCAAAAGACCACAAGATGATTGCAGAATTTGTCTCCCTACCTTAAAGGTCAAGGTAACTCTTAGAGTTCAAACGGCAAATTTGGTCATTAAACAGCTTGTCCAAACTGGAGCTTTTTTGTTCATCAGTATGCTATGATAAGATACCTTACCAATAATGAATGCAATTAAACAGCATTTCTTGTGTGAAGCCTGTCTCCATACTTCAGAGTTCAATGTCACACTTAGAGGTCAAAGGTCAAATTTTGCTTTAAAAGAGCTTGTATTGGCTGTAACATTGTTATTCATCATTTCATATTTAGAAAACATACCACAAATGACAACCATGGAGTGACTGAGTGTCATGTGTATCTAACTTCTTAACCTGTAATTTCTAAAAAATCAGGGTTTACGGTAAAACTTTATATTTCATACGCTGTTGTTTAATTCATTTCCTACATAGTTGCATTGAAACCATTCATCTATAGAAATTCTGAATTCATTTATGAGGATTGGGTCAATAACTAGATTTACTGAATTTGACACCACTTACAACTTGCAGGTTTTTTTCTCACCAATTTGGGAATATGACCTATACCTGTGAAATTGGGAATTTAAGCATCAATCAACTTTTAATTGCAAAAAATATTTATGCTTGATTTATATTGTTTCAAAAATTATTGATAATACTCAATTAAAACAGGAAATAGTAAACATAAAGTTATCAGTTAAAGGGATATTACAACTTCAAACTTATTCTTTCTTTACTTAAAAGCTCAAACATCTAAAAGTGAGACCATCAATTGGGAATTTTGCAACTGGATTCGGCAAAATAGAAACTTTTTGTGATTGGGAATATGACCTTATAACATATGTTAAATCAGCCAAAAAACACCTGACTAGTGATATGTTAAATGCTTGTTTGATACATAGACACTATATGTTGTCTTTGCATGTTAAGAGTGGAGCCGAAGACCAGAAGAAAGGTGTGTTCATTGTGAGCGGCCTCTTAGTTGGAACAGCAAAGGAGATTATTCGGGACATTCTGCAGGCCAGCCATTTTCAGGTGATCTTGCCGTTAGTGTCAGTAAGCCTCAGCTTTTTGAGCCTCTCTATGGGAAGACTGAGCTTTATGCATGTGAGTAAAGTGTTGTCCCAGACTGCACAGGCTAATCAGGGGCAACACTTTTGGTCTAAATTAGATTTTCGCTAAGAAGTGATGTTCTTCAAAGAAAAAATACCATAAAAGCTCAAAATTGTCATCCCCGATTAGCCTGTGCAGACGGCACTGGCTTATCTGGGACAAAACTTTATGCACTCGCATTACCCCAGTTTTCGAAGAACAAGGCTCATTTTATTTTTATATGGATACTGATCGGTTTCTTGGCGGTGGCTTATAGAATAGAAAATGGGAGTTAACCCTTTGCATGCTGGGAAATTTGTCGTCTGCTAAAATGTCGTCTGCTGAATTTGTAAAATTTGCATTTTCTTCGATTTTTTTTCTAAGACCACTATCAGAATAGCAAACAGTTTGGATCCTGATGAGACGCCACGTTCTGTGGCGTCTCATCTGGATCCTAACTGTTTGCAAAGGCCTTCAAAATCCGGTTCCAGCACTGTAAGGGTTAAGGTGCCATTTGTGTCCCTTGTTAGCCAGACGTTCTCATTGGCAGGCATGAAGGAGGCCCCAGGTCCCTTGTCAAGTTATTGCGTGAGAAAAATTGTTGATATTTGTTAAGGCATATAAAACTATCATTTTATTGCTTTGGGCATTTTAAATCTTCCCTTTCTTAATAATGATTCCTTAGTTGCCAATTCAGACCAAATCATAACAATTAGGACATTTTGCTTAGGAAATAAATTGCTTATATTCCTGGTACAGAAGAGTAGAACATCCTTATACAGTAAAATCATTTATATTTGTTTGCATGAAATTTCGTTAAAAATGTCTTTCGTGGACTGTGGACATGTTAATCTGTGGATCTTTTATTGTTGAAAAAAAGAGGACTTTGCGAAAATTAATGTCCCACAAATTGTAATGGTTTTACAGTATTTGTGTATAGGTATTGATTCCATTTGCTTCCATTATGAAAGTATTTGATGTCATCACACGAAATCTACAAAAACTACATGTAGGTCACCCTTTTATGTAAAAAGATTTTTCTATTGTCAGTCTGAATGCAATATTTTGGTTCCATAATACATTGTGCATGGTATAGTTTAACCCTTTCCCGCTCAGTAGCAAAGTGTTAATGGCTATATGCAACCAGCATAAAACCAGAACAGCCTATGAGTAACTTGCTGTCTGTTCAGGTGTTATGTTGTTTGCTGCTCATCAGTATCTTGGATTAGAAACGAAGCCTTGAATCTAGTAAAAAAGGTCTTTAATTATGCCCCCCTTCGAAGAAGAGGGGGTATATTGTTTTGCTGGATGTCAGTCGGTCTGTGTGTCTGTCGGTCTGTGTGTTTGTGGGTAGACCAGTTCGTTTCTGATCAATAACTTTTGAAGGATTGACCGATTGGCTTGATACTTCACATGTATATTAGCCTTGGACGGTAGATGACCTCTATTGAAATTGGGGTCACTTGGTCAAAGGTCAAGGTCACTGTCACAATAAGTGTAAAAATCGTTTCCGATCAATAACTCATCAATGAATTGACCACTTGGCTTGATACTTCACATGTGCATTGGCCTTGGACATTAGATGACCCCTATTGAAATTGGGATCACTTGGTCAAAGGTCAAGGTCACTGTCACAAAAAGTATGAAAATCGTTCCTGATCAATAACTCGTCAACCAATTGACCGATTGACTTGATACTTCACGTTTGCATTGGCCTTGGACAGTAGATGACCCCTATTGAAATTGGGGTCACTAGGTCAAAGTTCAAGGTCACTTTCACAATAAGTGTGAAAATCAAGGCCCTGTTTGGGGGGGATGGCATATGTCTCCGACCGCAGAAATCTTGTTTAATTTAAATTGATTTGCTAAGGGACTACTAATGCGTCAGGTTAAGGGTTAAATACCTAGCAAAAAAGTCACAAATAATTCATTGTTCATGTTTTCAGTATGTAGTAGTAATCACGTGCCAGAGTTCTGCTGTGCACTCGTTCAGCCTGCAGGATGTCACAGAGGAGAGTGATCAGTTCTTTACGCAGGTGGAGGACAGGCTGCTGGAATGGATGGGAAATATGGTAGGACACAGTCAGTGCCTCATTCTGGGAAAACTGGGCTTAATGCATGTGCAGTATGCACAAGCTAATTTTGGATGACACTTTCCGCCTAAACTGGATTTTTGCTAAGAAGAGACTTCCTTTAAACGAAAATACCCTTAAAGCTGAAAGTGTCGTCCCTGATAAGCCTGTGCAGGCTTGGACAACATTTTATGCACAAGCATTAAGCCCAGTTTTTTCAGTAGATTATTGATTTTAAAAATGGTCAGAAAAAAAAATACTTTCGCAAGTGGCAGAGTGAAAATCTTTTTTGTTAATGATAACCAATGGATTCAAATCACTTATTTCCTGAAGAAGTTTTATTTAATGGTTTAACCGCATTTGTTCACATTTAAAAAGATTTAAAATAAATTTTATATAATGTTCACTGTTATTTTTCAATTTTTGAAACAGTAAATAATTAGTTTTAAAACACCAATATATCCATGTTAATGTAATACAGAGTATTATGCGAAGTTGGAATAAGATAATAATCTTGAAATGGCTTTGTGCAGTGAAATATTCTGGTTTACAACACAAGATGATTCAAAAGAAGGTCAATTCACCATAATTAACATACCTTTTGTCTAATATGGTTGCACTTAACTACAAAGCTGTGTCCGTGCTTGCAAGAACACAGTTTCAAACTGTTGTTTAACCGTGCCCATGCATGCTTCCTTTATGTAGTAAGTAACTTAGTTGTCCAAGTTTTAGTCAACAATGAATTTTAATCACATGGCAGTAGGCCATTCACTCCAGCTAGATTGAAAAGTTTGTGTGTATTTTTTTTAGCAAAACAACCTAGCGACAACTAAATAAACTTATTTACATTTTTAAGCTGTAATTTGATGGTATTTCTTATATATCGGGTTAAGAATGATGCGTTTGTTCATCCTCAGAACTACACAGCTGAGGTGTTCCACGTTCCCCTGTCTGCAGTTAATGTGGGTAACTCTGTGTTCCTGATGCCAGGCCATGCACAGTTGTTTCCCTTGGTAGGCTCAGATCTCTCCCAGGTGGAGCTCTTGTACAACAACAGACATGCCAAGGTAGTTTGCGTTTTGGCGTGGGGGGGGAGGGGTATATTTTTTGCTTGTATAAGCTTAAAGTGCAAAGTATGCTATTTAAATGTATATAATGTGACTGTCTTTATCGTGAGCCACGTTGTGGGAAAACTGGGCTTAATGCTTGTGCCTTAAGTGTCATCCCAGTTTAGCCTATGCAGTCCGCACAGGCTAATCAGGGAAAACTCTTTCAGCTTGTATGGAGTTTTTGTTTAAAAGAGGTATGGTCTAAGCTGAAATCCAGTGTAAGCCGAAAGTGTTGTCTCTGATCAGCCTGTGCAGTTGGCAGTCTGATCTGGGTCAACACTTTACGCACATATATGAAGCCCAGTTTTCCCAGAACGCGGCCCATCATGTGTATGAGCATAGATGATGTATAACTAGCAAAAAATGGTCAGGATTGGAATACATTGTCAGCGATAAATTATAAAAATATAACAACAAATCATGTCTTGATTCCTTGGTTTGTCCAGATCTTTACCATTTTGAGCACTTGTAAAGAAAAGGAATGGAGATAGTAATGTGGATGAGAGATTATATCATGTGCATATTTGTCTTCAGCAAAGAACAAAATCGTCTATTGTTTAGTGTTCAGTAAAGAACATAAAATGAGTAATGAGTGATTTCAAAATTTCTGATGAGTTTGACCTTATTTAGTTTGNAGATGCCTTAACCCTTTGCATGCTGGGAAATTTGTCGTCTGCTAAAATGTTGTCTGCTGAATTTCTAAAATTAGCATTTTCTTCGATTTTTTTCAAAGAATACTATCAGAATAGCAAACAGTTTGGATCCTGATGAGACGCCGTGTTCTGTGGCGTCTCATCTGGATCCAAACTGTTTGCAAAGGCCTTCAAAATCCGGTTCCAGCGCTCAAAGGGTTAAGTGTCATCCCAGTTTAGCCTATGCAGTCCGCACAGGCTTATCAGGGAAAACACTTTCAGCTTGTATGGAATTTTTGTTTAAAAGAGGTATGGTCTAAGCTAAAATCCAGTGTTAGCCGAAAGTGTTGTCTCTGATCAGCCTGTGCAGTTGGCAGTCTGATCTGGGTCAATACTTTACGCACATATATGAAGCCCAGTTTTCCCAGAAGGCGGCCCATCATGTGTATGAGCATAGATGATGTATAACTAGCAAATAATGGTCAGGATTGGAATACATTGTCAGCGATAATTTATAAAAAATATAACAACAAATCATGTCTTGATTCCTTGGTTTGCCCAGATCTTTACTATTTTAAGAACTTGTAAATAAAAGGAATGGAGATAGTAATGTTGATGAGAGATTATATCATGTGCATATTTGTCTTCAGCAAAGAACACAATCGTCTATTGTTTAGTGTTCAGTAAAGAACATAAAATGAGTAATGAGTGATTTCAAAATTGTTGTACGCATTTCTGATGAGTTTGACCTTATTTAGTTTGTGACACTCTATTTGGAAGATATAAAGGCAAAGTGTTTACAGGATGTATACATGTATAATTATGAAGATATGGATTGTAAGCTTTTTTAATTATTGATGTTATAAGAATATATGTTATATTTTTCCTCATGGTTTTTTAACTCTGTGTAAATAACTTAACTTGTAAAATATAGCCAATATGAGGTAAATTAACATTTGTTTGCAGACAGAACATAAAGACTTTGATTCTCTGAAGAGTGTAGACATCTCCTGCCTACCCAAAGATCTGCAAGTGAGCTATAAGGTATGTGTATGCTGCAAGTTATTGTCATCATCAGCATCATCCATCATTGTCATCGTTGTCATCATCATCATCATCATCCATCATCATTATCATCATCATCATTATCATCATCATCATCATCATGAACATCATCATCATCATCATCTCTGTAATTTTCATCACCACCACTACCACCACCATCATCATCAACATCATCTCTGTAATTGTAACCATCATATCTATAATTGTAAACATCATCATCATCTACATCATCTCTTTAATTGTCACCATCATCGTCACCATAGTCGTTAAAAGAAGTTATGATACAACTATTGAGACTGGTCCCTACACCTGTGTTGCTATTGACAACAGAGCCTGGTGTGCAGTCTGAACGGCCTGCTGACAGAGGTGGGAGTTCGAGAGGACATCTACAGTCTGGGTCACACCAGCAGCATCCTCGCCTCAGAACTGGAGGCCTTCCCAGCAGCCAGGCAGCGCAGAAAGGTTGTCTCCCTTTGTTAAGTTTAGCCATCTTAACTGTATAAACCATGAATAGCGCGCAACCATTTATAACACTCACCCCGTTTTTAATGCCAAAATGGAGAGAAAATAATCCGCATCATTGGAAAGCTTTATTTTGTAGTCGAAAGAGGAAGCCATTTTCATGATGAAGAGCATGTGTTGCATAGCTCTATATTTTTTTATAATTTTGTAATTTTCTAGCCACAGATGAAAATTTCTTAGGTATTTCATAGGTAGTTAAGCAATGTGTCAAAAGCCTGTTGTTTATAGAGACCACATCTCTTATAAGTCACTTTAAAGAAATTGGTGGACCACTGTTAATAGGTAATGCAGAAATGCTGTCTGCCTTAGATAAGATGAAAGTTTAGTTTTGCTTTTTGTCTAGAAAGCCTGTGGTTCATAAAGTTAGTCTCAGTTTTGTGTCAGTGGCATGGTACCGGAGACATACCCAGCAGTCAGGTTATTATGAAAGGTTGTCTCCATTTGTAAAGTTTTGTCATAAAAATGAATCGCGCTCTGAGAAAACGGAGTTAACTGCATGTGCGTAAAGTGTCGTCCCAGATTAATCTGTGCAATTTGCACAGGCTAATCAGGGATGACACTTTCCGCTTTAATGGTATTCTTGGTTTAAAGGAAGACTTCTTGACAAAAATGAAGTTTAGGGGAAAAGTGTAGTCCCTGATAAGCCTGGGCACTTTATGCATATATGCATTAAACCCCCTTTTCATTGAGTGAGGCTCATACGTAAACAAATCAACATATTGCATGACACCAGCAGCATCCAGACTAACTGGAGGCCTTCGTAGTAGCCTGGAAAAAGGTTGCCTACCTTTAGCTTAGATGCAACCTCTTAGGTTAGTTTAACCTATTTATTTTAGCTTGATTGCATCGAAAGCCTTAGGCTAATTAAAATGCTCAAGAGTCCATTTCCTGGGTAGACCCAGTACTTGGTGTCTTTGCAGGAGATCTAATGAACGCTCCCACAATGAGGATCAAACATGTGACTTCCAGGTCGCTAGGCGGAGACCATATCCACTATGACACTGCGACCTGGGCCTCTTAAGTTTAGCTAGTTGTGTATAAAGCCTTATTATAGAAATACCTCCCCATCCTTATTAAATGGGATCTTTTAGACAGATCTCTTTAATGCTGTTTGTGTAGGTACTGAAATTCCAGTCACAGGGGAAGATATCTGGTAAGGTTTTTGGCTTGGTTGGGGAGTAGGGTGGAGATATTTTTGCAACTCAAGGATTGAAGTTTTATGTGCAAGTTTCGATAATTACTCTACCCTGACAATTTCAGACTGTTCAAGAGCGTGCCTCGCTTGTGTTTGTTGACCGCACGCTTGACCTTGCCTCTGTAGCCTCACACAACACCGACAGCCTCCTGGACCGAATACAGCAGCTGTTGCCGCGGTTACCAGGTCACGTGACGGATGTCAAGGTCAACATGACCCCCCTTTGCAATGTTGACGGGTATGCATGATTCATCAACTGTAACTGATATTTGCAGGCTCATTAATATAATACAAAACACTAGGAAAGTCTTGAATGCAGATCAGTTGATTTAGTGAGGCTTTGAATAACATCAACCATGAGACTTGGAGACTGCTTCAAGGTTTTTGTGGCGATCAAATAAAAGTACATGTATTTTGATTCAAAACTTTCTTATATAATCCAGATATTTTTCCTGGATAAAGTACTTTATTCCATAATTACGCCTGCATTGATGAATCAAGGCCTCGTGGAATAACCTTCACCTTATCTTGGTCATTTTAAGTTTTATGTCATATTTTTGTGCTTTTTTTCATTTATTTTCAAATAAAAGACAGGAAATGATTTGATAAATAAAATATGAAGTAAATGTAGAATAAAGATAAATTTATTTGCTTTGCTGTTAAAAAGATTTAAACTGAAATGATTAAGCTTTGTTTATAAGAAATAATTGTTAAAAATTGACAAAATTATTAAGCGTAACAAACATGAATTGATTGAATAATTTATAATGTTTCTAGTGTTAACGTTAAAATTTGTTACAACACATGGATCGCTTATATACATTATAACATGCATGCCTGTTTATAATAGTCTAGATGGCAAAGTGGTTAAAGCGTTAGCCTCTTAATCCAAAAGAGGCTGGTTCAAGTCTTGCCTTAGACAATGACTTAATTTTTTTTCCTTTTTCCTTTTTAAATTCTGTTTTTATAATGGAACTCTACAGTTTACTGGTTAAAATCTAGCACTTCAAGGCATGGACCAACATACATAAAAAATGTCCCAATCTTAAGCAAATCCCTTAAAAGGGGGGTTGGCTACCATACCTTTTACCCTCCTATGTGCTACTAAGAATAAGACCCTTGTTTTTACAGTGAGACAGCAGTGGACATCATCGCGCCCGGTTGCCTAGCAGCCCAGTCTGGTTCCCAGGAACACTTGCAGACGTTGCTGGCTGGGAAACAAAAAGAGGCACTAATGGAGGTGAACAGACAACTCGTGGAGGCTGCTGCCAAGAATAGTCTCCCTTTGTCCCTGACCGGGAAACCAACCAGAGTCACTGCTGAGCAGCTGAATTCCACATTGAAGCTATTTAGGTGAGTTCTGGGCCCGTATTTACAAAGCTCTTAAGGGATATCTAAACTTAAGTTGTACTAATGTGAAAATTAAGATCACATTTTCAATGGGAAGTCAAAGGATATTACTTTAATTAATAAAATGTCTTGTGTGGTTGGCTATGTTGCTTGTGTTCTGATCTTTTAACATGTACATGCTTTGAAAAAGTAGAGATTGCTTGATGATTAATATTTTATCCTTTTGTACGAATAAAATTGTGCATCTCTTATTAAAAGTATGAACTGACATTGATCTGAACTGAAGTTAAGATTTGCCTTCGGAGCTTTGTAAAAACTGACACATCCGGTCTTTTGGACATTGCACAATCTCAGTTTGGAACAATCTACCTCAAGCGATGTATTACCGTAATTTTGTTCAANTTTGAAATACTTTAGTCTTTATAATATCATATATGTATGTATATCAAAATGGATTGAATATAGAGCTAGTAAAATTATGGTTATTTATCTGTTGTGTCTATTATTACTTAGTTAATTAGAACTGCTGGAAATATTAAGATACACAAAAGAAATATTATTATGTGTACTACAGTGGTATACTGCAATAATGTGATACATATATATGTGTGTTGTAACGCCCTACACGCAAACCCTTGTGTCCGAGTCTCTCCACTTCTCCCTAAAGTCGCCTCACTTCTCCCTAAATCAGTGTCAGGGAGAAGTCACTTCTCCCAAAAATTGGAGTCTAGCTTGACCCCTGCTTGATGATTTATATTTTATCCTTTCGTACGAATAAAATTGTGTATCTCTTATTAAAAGTATGAACTGACATTGATCTGAACTGAAGTTAAGATTTGCCTTTGGAGCTTTGTAAATACTGACACATCCGGTCTTTTGGACATTGCACAATCTCAGTTTGGAACAATCTACCTCAAGCGATGTGATACCGTAATTTCGTTCAAAACTCAACTAGTCAAATTATGGTTGGATAAGCGTTTAGACATATCAAAAGTGTTTTCATGCAAGTAAATTTAATTAACGAGTTAAATTTATAACAAATAAAAAAAAATACTGGAGTGAAGATATTAAAATTGAAGAAGTTTAAAGGGATCAACTAGTTGTAAGAGCTATTGAAATTCCCTTAACCCTTTGCATGCTGGGAAATTTGTCGTCTGCTGAAATGTCGTCTGCTGAATTTCTAAAATTAGCATTTTCTTTGATTTTTTTTCAAATAATACTATCAGAATAGCAAACAGTTTGGATCCTGATGAGACGCCACGTTCTGTGGCGTCTGATCTGGATCCAAACTGTTTGCAAAGGCCTTCAAAATCCGGTTCCAGCGCTCAAAGGGTTAAAGACACGAGGTAGGAGACAAAGCTTTAAATGTGACATTTTTAAGTTGGTAATAATAACTTCTTCTCTTAGATTATGTTGAAGAATCATTTATGCCTTTTTTTGAAACCCCATTTCAGCTGTAACAAAACGGTTCTATTAAAATCAGAGTTTGTATTGAGAAAGCTGTGGTATTGCAGGTTTACATAATGAAATAGCAGAAAAGGACGATGAAACATTTTTATTAGGTACTTACAGCTCGCAAACATATTCCAAATTTATAACTGTAAATTTTTCCAAATTGGTATTTTAGGAACTTGGATTTAATTCAAAATCTCATCTTTCTTATAACTATTTTTTATCTGTAGTTTTCTGCTATATTGTCTAACATTCCTTTTTAAAACTGAACAATAATCATTGTAGGTAATGATTTTTAGCTCACCTGAGCACGAGGTGCTCATGGTTTTTGTGCTCATGGTGAGGTATTGTGATCACCCTATGTTCGGCGGGGTGTGTAGTTTTATCAATTTTTATCTGGTTACCACATTTTTATATTATCCTAATGAAACATGAATGTTTATCTTGACAATATCCTGGCCTTATTCGAATCTGGGTCATGTGCATCCAAAAACTGGGTCACCAGGCCAAATATTACAAGCACCTTGTTTCCGTTCTAGAAGCCACAAATATGTCTCAATCGTGATGAAATTTGGTCAGAATGTTTCTTTGACAATATCTAGGCCAGGTTTAAACCCGGGTTACTTGGGTTTAAAAATTAGTTCACCAGGTCAATTCTTTAAAAAAAGAAAAAGCACTCTAGAGGCAACATTTATGAGTCGCAAACTAGGTCACCAGGTAAACTCTCATAAAAACCTTGTAACCACTCTAGAAGCCACATTTATAACTCAACCTTGATAAACTTTTGCCAGAATAATAATCTTGAAAATATATATGCCTAGATTGAATCTGGGTCACGTGTGTCCAAATATAAGGTGACCATGTTGAATCTTAGAAAACCCATTTTACCACTCTAGAAGCCACATTCATGAGTCTATATTGATGAAACTTAGTTAGAATGTTTATCTTTACTATGTTAAAGCAATGGTTGAATCTGGAGCAAGTGGGGTCAAAAACTATGTTGCCAGGTCAATTCTTTGACAATTTCTGGACCTTGAACACAGGTGAGCGCTTCAGGGCCTTACAGTGTCATTTTATTACTTTGAAACTTTGTCTCATGTGCTTATTAGGTAAAACAAATACATAAATATTTTGTCTGTTATGTCTTTAGCTTGTACTTAGTACTTTTATAACACTCTGTTTGAAAAGAATAAATCTGTTGTATGTAGGGGACAGTATGACAAAATCAGTCGACATTTGGATTGGTTGCAAGTTGCTATGGCGACATCGAACAGTCTCAGTAGTCACAGTAACCGGCACGTTGACGAGCTGATCAGTGTGGAAAAAGGCTTGCTGCAGGGCCTGGATGATCCAAGTGGCACGGAAGCTTTTACATATCTCCTGCAGATGGTTAGCAAAAAGGAGGCGGATCAATGGTAAGAATGTGGCCAAAAGTAATTTGTATGCGCCCAGAATGTACAGATGCATGATGGGCATGGCATACAGCGATTGGCATGTGAGATGTGTTTATGGCCATCTGTCTATAAGTCTGTCTGAGTGTCTGTCCGTTCAAAGTAAACCCAAAATGACAGGTTTAGTGTAACATCAAAACATGTACTGCTTCCTGCAAAGCTTTGATACTTGCCTGGATGATGTCTTTGAAGTCTTTTAACCCTTTGCATGCTGGGAAATTTGTCGTCTGCTAAAATGTTGTCTGCTGAATTTCTAAAATTAGCATTTTCTTTGATTTTTTTCAAAGAATACTATCAGAATAGCAAACAGTTTGGATCCTGATGAGACGCCACGTTTTGTGGCGTCTCATCTGGATCCAAACTGTTTGCAAAGGCCTTTAAAATTCGGTTCCAGCGCTCAAAGGGTTAACACCCCCACATCACCTTACTCCATTTTGACCTTGACATTGACCCTTCTTTTAGACTAATTCAGAAGGTCCAATACCACTTGCTACAAAGCTTGGATACTTGTATGGACGTTATTTACGTGCACTCTCCACACACCCACAACATATTCAAATGGGCCAATGAATCAATACTGAGAAAGCTGTCACTAGGATCATGTGTGTTTATTGAACGCAGCGTCTTTAAGAGATTCATACATTTTTTTTATCTCATCTGGTGGCTGTCTTGTTTAACATCTTTCTACAAATTAAAGTCAGTATAAATATTTAGGTATATATTTGCTTCAAAGATTACTTTATTTCAGTCATTCTATTCATTTTCTTTCAATCTTTATATAATGTTTGTAAAAATTCTTAGATTATTTGATATATATTGTTTACGCCACTGAACAGAGTATGAAGTGCTCAAGGGTATGCAAAGCTATTTCGGACAATCAAATTCCTTGAAAACATGGCTGCCAGGGGCGGGACATTTTTCCCTATATTGCTCAATTTCAATATTATATCATATGAGCCTCGCTCTGGGAAAACGGTGCTAAATGCATGTGCGTAAACTGTTGTGCCAGAGTAGCCTGTGCAGTTTGTACAGGCTAATCAGGGACAACACTTTCCGCTTTGTTGGAATTTTTTGTTTCAAGAAAGTCTCTTCTTAGCAAAAATCCAGTTAAGGCGGAAAGTTTCGTCCCTCATTAGCCTGTGTGGACTGCACAGGCTAATTTGGGACGACACTTTGCGCACATGCATAAAGCCCCGTTTTCCAAGAGCGAGGCATACATATTTCACATGACATACACAGGGTCTACAGCCTAGATGACATTCTCTGCATGCTGGTCTACATCTACTCATTGTTGGGTGCAGCTGCACTAGAACAGGAGGACCTCGAAGAACAGATACAGGTACACCTCAGTCCTATATGAATTCCCTCCTATATGAATGGCTCATCACATATGAATAAACTTTTCTATAAGAATCTTTCCGATATGGATTGCCTTTCATGTATGAATTGCCTTTCTGATAAGAATTGCCTTTCCTATAAGAATTATCTATCCTATATGAATTGCCTTTCCTATAAGAATTATCTATGAATTGCCTTTCCTATAAGAATTATCTATCCTATATGAATTGCATTTCCTTTAAAAATTGCCTTCCAATAGGATTTACCCATATTATATGAATTGCCTTTCCTGTAATAATTGCCTTTCCTTTTTAAATTTCTAATCCTTTATCAATTGCCTATACAATTTGAAAGGTCTATTCTTTTATAAATTGTGGATCCTATATGAATTTATCATCCTATCTGTATTGCTTATCATATATGAATTACCTTTCCTATATGAATTGCCTTTCCTGTAAGAATTGCTTTTACTATTTAAATTCCCCATCCTATATCAATTGCCTATACAATTTGAAAGGCCCATTCCTTTCTGCATTGCCCATCCTATATGAATTGATCATCCAATTCATCATACATGTATATGCATTGTCCATCATATATGCATTGTCCATCATATATGGATTGTCTTTTCCTGTATGCATTACATTCCTATATGAATTGCCCCTCTAATCCTTGCAAATCCTATATGAATTGCACATCCTATATGAATTGCCCATCCTTTATGAATTGCCCATCATACATAAATTACAAATGTTCATATGATACCAGTGTGTATTGTCTTGAACTCTGCATGATTCACTCTGTTACATACCCATTTATGCCTAGTGAATTTATTTCCAAAATTAGGGATGTCTAGTATATTTATTTCTATATTTAGAATATTTCTTACAGAAATTCCTTTAGGCATCATGCGGCGTCTCATCTGGGTCTACGCTGTTTGCCAAGGCCTATTTTCTAGACGCTAGGCATAAATTGGTTAACACAATATAAAATGTTCAATTTACCGGTTGTGCATTAATTGTATGTCAACATTTTCTTTGCAGGATGCTTTGTTGGACAGAATACTAGCTGAAAAGGACTTGCCTCCAATTACACAATCCATTGGTATGTTACCACCGGTACATCATAAGATTTAACTGTTGTATACCCCATCAAATAGAGTTGCAGAGGGTGTATATTGGTATTACTCTGTTGGTTTGTCAGTTGGTTGGTTGGTCCTTTAGTCACTTATTATTATCATGCTACCAGTTTGTAGAGGGAAGTATATTTTACCACATTTCTCATTTTTTTGTCCGTCATTCCGTCCATCCGTCATTCTGTCCGTCTGTCTGTCATTCCATCAATCACACAATTTTGAAATTGGCAGGGGATATCAATTCAATGAATTTGCTTGTTTCTAAAGCGATAAAATTGAAACTTCAAATACATGTATGTCATTACAATGAAGCGCCAAGTATCCTCACATTCCTGAGTTATTTGCTTTTTAGCATAAATAACATATGGGTTCTGGGTATTAGTCATGTTAGTGACAAAGCTTTATAGTATATTTTTGTACGTGTTAGTCCGAAACTTGAGAATGCATTTTCAAAACTGATTGGTCCACATTATTTTCTTATCCCCTCCCCAGATCATTGTGAACTCCTCACTAATTTTTGGAAGACCTAATTATATCCAGCCTGTGCTTTTCATAAATTTTCTTTATGATTTACCAATGTTCTACCTCACAGTTTTCATAAATTTTCTTTATGATTTACCAATGTTCTACCTCACATTTTCTTTATGATTAACCAATGTTCTACCTCACAGTTTTTATGAATAGTAAGGTTTTTGTAAAACATTTACTATCAGAGTGCAAGGAAACAAAGCATTTACATAAATGTGCATATCAGTGACATCTTGGAAACATTACAGGTGTCTGGTGGCTAAAACAGGCTTAATAGATATGTGGCGTGTTCTGAGAAAACTGGGAAAATCTTGTGCGTAAAGTGTCATCCCAGATTAGCCTGTGCAGTCTGCACAGGCTAATCAGGGACGACAATTTCCGCTTTTATAGAATTTTCCGTTTAAATGATGTCTCTTCTTAGCGAAAATCCAGTTTAGGCGGAAAGTGTCATCCCGGATTAGCCTGTGCGGACTGCACAGGCTAATCTGGAATGACACTTTATGCACAATATTTTGCCCAGTTTTCTCAGAACAAGCCACTTATGGTTAACATGGTCCTGCACAGTGTAATTCAGGAAGGAACTGGAATATTAGTTACAAGGCTTCTTAATGATACATGTTAGTATATTAATATCAGGTGTGACAAGGTAGTGGACTACAGTGTTGCGTGCAGTATTGTGGAAGTCTTGTCTTCATTTAAAGCTAACCTAGTAGGCTAGTAGCAGCCTTCTAATATTCCAACATTTATACCCGGGAATGATATTACTGGCAGGATATAAACTGCTTCTGACCCAATATGGAACAGACAATGTCAGCATTTGACCTGGCGAAACCATTGAAAAGCAAGAATGCTGTACAACAAGTGCAACAATGAACCTTTACGCAGATGCAATTGACCAGTCCCCAAATAAGCGATCGCTCCGCCCACTAGTTTTGTTTACATAAAACGCTTATTCAATTACTCCGACACTATTTGTTTGTCGGACCATGTGGCCGCAATTAAATAAATCTGATTGATTGTTCCGTGAGTTTGATTGACAGCTGGCGAGTGGTCAATTGAGTCTTGTTCTGGAAAAACTGGGCCATATGCATGTGTGTAAAGAATGGTCCAAGATTAACCTGTGCAGTCTTGGCAGGCTAATCAGGGACGACACTTTAGGCCTGAGCTGGATTTATACCTAAAAGAGACTTCCTTTCAACGAAACATTCCATAAATGCGGAAAGTGTTGGCCCTAATTAGCCTGTGTGGACTGCACAGGCTTATCTAGAACGACACTTTACGCACATGCATTAAGCCCAGTTTTCCCACAACAAGGCTTAATGACACCCGATTTTCTGATGACACACATCAATTATTCCTTTCTGATGACACACATCAATTATTCCTTTCTGATGACACACATCAATTATTCCTTTCTGATGACACACATCAATTATTCCTTT